>PVKA01026874.1:0-31156 GCA_004027165.1 Ctenomys sociabilis
GGAAGGGAAGGAGGGAGGGAGGGAGGGAGGGAGGGAGGGAGGAAGGAAGGAAGGAAGGAAAGAAGGTAGCCTGAAGAGCTGTTGAACTCTGAGCTTCATGAACATATTCTCCAGCATGATAAACAGGGTGTCATGTGAAAGTAGCCTTGGGTCTTTTTAGAATGGTCAGGCATCCTATAGGAGTCAGGGCAAGACTGAGCAGTAAGGGGAAGCATAATTTGGGGTTGCGTTTTATTACCAGACTTGGGTACAAAAGGTAGCCCCTGGCCTATGGTTCAGTGTACAGCCCTAAGCTGAACCCAGATTAACAGTGGTAATGAAAGGTACCATATGATGGTGACAGGCTATCCCAAGAGTCCCTGGTGGCTGGCCAGTTTGGGATTGGAGCATGGGGTAGCCATGTAGGGATGGAGCGAGAGGCTTCACAGCATGGGATGGGGTGGTGGGCTCACCTGTAGCCTCGCGGAGTGCCAAGGTCTCATCGCCATCCATCCACTGGTAGGCAGGGAAGTGGTAAATGCAACCATTGGGGGCACAGATCTGCACGTAGTTGCAGTACCAGGGGTCCTTGGGGAAGAAGGAGGAGCGCTCCTTGTACAGGCGGATGACAATGAGCTCCCCCAGGTCTTGCTGGCACTGGACAGTGTAGTCATCCACCTAGGAAGGACACAGGCTGGCTGAACAGGCAAGACTTGACTCTAGCTCCTATGACAGCCCTTGGTCAACCCTTCATCCAGGCCCTGCTGCTCACCTCTGGAACTGAAGGGGCAGAGAGGTGGAACACAGACCTGATTGCCCGGCTTCCTTCTGACTCCTCCAAATTAGCTGTCTCCTGCTGGGCCCACCTGCCCAGAGCTGAGCAGGACCCCCAGTCTCTCCATCCTTCCTACCCTAGCTCTTGAATTCTTGTCCTCTCCCACCCCCTTCCCAATCAGCTGAAGCTGCAGGAACCATTCAGTCCCCCAGAAACTGCTCTATAAAGGAATTCAAGAGGGGTCTGGGCTTCCTCAGCCTCCTCTTGCACTTCTCAGTGAAGATATGGGGGGGGGGGGGATCAATGAAGATATGGAAATTCAGAAAAGGTTGCATAGCTAGAGAGACCTATTCGGGGTCACATAGCAGCAGATGGCTGGGCCTGGCTCAAAATCAGGTCTCAGGGCTCAGAGAGTGGCGTCTTCCAAGGGACAAGCAAGTCTCCACTGGACAGGTTGGTCTGGTGCCATCTTAAGTTACACAGAACTGAATGCAAATGTAAGCCAATTCTTATGCAACGTAGCTTAGGAAGAGTAAGAATGTGAGAGAGAGAAAGAGAGAGAGAGAGCAGCCTGATGGGATGAGGGACAGAGGCTACGGAAAGGACAAGAAGGAAGGGTGGGAGAGGCTTGAGAGAAGGAGGACAAGTAGACGCGGTAGGAGAAGAGGGATTGTGGAGGGGAGGGATGCGAATGGCGAAAAGGATGAGAGATAAAAGAAAACAGCGAAGACAGAGCCCCCACGGACTGGCAGAGTGGGAAGGACCTGGACTGCGTGTGCATGAGGTACCCAGGACTGACACGGAGCCCACGGCCGCCAGAGCTCCCCCGGGACTCCGGACTGTTCCTGACTCCCCCCCTGCACGCTTCCACCCCCCAGGGCTGTTCTTGCACACTCACCGCCCCAGTGGCAAAGTCTCTGCCGAAGTGGTTCAGCCGCTGCTTGTGGCTCTCTCCTTGGGTCCCCACGATGATCAGCGAGATGCAGTCCAGTGTTCCCGACAGGAGGTCGGCGCCTGTGGCCACCCTGACTTTGTAGGTGGCCATGGCTGCTCTTCAGGAGGCGAGAGGGGGCGCTATCCCGGGCACTCCGTGCGGGGTCACGTAGGCAGGCGAGGGAAGCCGGGCGCAGAGCGGAGTGGACGGGGCCACCCTCCGCGGTGGAGTGGCGAGGCAGTGGGAGCTGCCGGCAGCTGGAGCAGCTGCTGCCCTTGGCGGGAGGGGTGCGAGCCAGCCAGCGGGGCGGGGCCTGCCCGGTGGCGCGCAGCAGGCGCTGTGGAAGCCGGTGGGGAGGGACCGCAGGCAGGGCAACCGGCCTGCCTCTAAGAGGGCGGTCTGCAGATGCCACAAGCGAAGGATGCTTCAGGGTGGGAAGCCAGTCCAGCCTGAGCCAGGGCCCTGGGGATGTTGGGGGAGGGGCTGGGTGGGGCCCCAGATCTTTATCAGTCTAATAAGCTCCTTCCTCGTGCTGTCCCCCATTTAGAGAGGGCCCAAGCCAGGGGTGACCTTGCTGTCCAGCAGGCCTGCTCCAGGAAACAGGCTCATCCCAGGGGTGGTGGGTGCCAAAGCCAGGGCTTGGAGACCGTATGGATGCAGAAGAGTCCTAGAGATACTACAAGGAGAAATGATCAGGGCTCAGAGATGGAGTATCTGTCACTGCCTTCAGGGCCAGGTTGAGTTGAGGAGGGACTGGGGTTAAATATATGAATAGAAGTAATTGGAGTGAGATTTGGGCAAAAGAATTAAGATAAAGATGCAAATGGAATATTACTCAGCTGTAAAGAATGATAAACTCGAAGCCTTCATATTTAAGTGGATGCCATTTGAAGATATACTTATAAGCAAAATAAACCAGACCCACATGTGCAAATATCATATAGTTTCCCTAGTATAACTCAAAAGAAGAATTGCAAATAGAAATGTATAACACAATTAAAAGGAAAGTGAAAACTTGAGGATTGGGCAATGAGGAGAAGGCAAGGAGAAATGCTGAGAAACATGACAGAGGCAAGACCATTCCTTTATACACACTAGATGGGTAAGACAATGATCCTGAGAAACATCAGGAGACTTTTGAAGCTAGCAGTTAAGTGGTAGGATTCTCACCCCGACTAACTATGTATGCTGATACCTGTGAACCAAGCAACTGTACTGAATTTAACAAAGTGTAATAGAAGGGTCACACTCCAAATGCCTGCCGTTCTGGTCTTCTAAATATGTACTTCTTGTCATGACATACCAGCTATTACTATACTGCCATTTTTAAAAGGTACTAAATGAAAAATAAGACCAAAGAAAAGTCACAAGACAGTCATGCTACAATGCTACTATGCTGTATGTGTATGGATTTCTAAATATCTATGTAAATATATGTAAGTGTTTATTTCTAAAAATAAATAAATAAATAAAATTTAAAAAGAATTTAAAAAATTCTTTTGGCTGAAAAAAAAAAAGTGGGATGCAGCACCATGATAAAGCACTTTCCTAATATGTGAGGCCCTGAGTTCAATTTCCAGCAACAGAAAAACAAAATTAGGCTAACGAGCCATAAGCTACGGCACATGCCTGTGGCTCCAGCTACTTGGCAAATGGAACCAAGAGGATCACAAGTTTGAGTCCACCCTAGGCAACATAGTGAGGTCCAATTCCAAACTAGCAAATAAAAAAATATTAAGCTACAGCGTGGGTGAATTCCACTAAGAATTGTACGGCACAAAAGAAGTTTGGACATTAAAGAGGACACGTTTGCATATTCCATGGATGCTGTGCTCCAAAACAGGCAAAATTGAACACTTCTCACACCTCTGGAATGGGAGAGCACTTTAGTGTATGCTGCTCACAATTTTCTTAAAGGTATTCCTTTTCCAGGACAAAAAGAAAAAAAAAAGAAGCTAGAAAGAGGGCTGGAATGAAGACTGGGCTCCAATAAGCTTCTCAGGAACTGAACTCGGCCTCCCTTCCCTCCCTCCCATCTTCCTTCCTTCCTTCCTTCCTTCCTTCCTTCCTTCCTTCCTTCCTTCCTTCCTTTCCCCCTCTTTTCCTGAGCATAGTGAACGCTCTTCTAGGCACTGAAGATGCAAAGAAGAAATAAACTCCGCACAGATCCTACTGAATACCTGGATGAGAAGGACAAGAGCAGTAAACAATAATTTATTCACTATAATTTTAGATATTAAGTGCTCTGAAGAAAATAAACTCAGACGAGGAGGAGGAGGGGGATGGGGACTAGTTTCTGATAGAATCACAGCAGCTGGAATGATAAGGGTTGGGACAGGGTCAGGCCCTGGGGTAGAGAGGAAGCGCCACTTCTAGGCTGAGGAACAGGCCCGGAGAAAGGATGAACTCTGCTCTGTGTAGACAGTGTTCAAGGCCTGCAGAGAGGGGGAGTCATGTCCCTGTTCTGTTTTCTGGACCCGCATTCTTTGTCTTCCAGTGGCAGCTCCTACCAGGCAGGAGATACCAGTCTTGGTTTCCTCTCTGATGGAACCCTCCTGTCACCATTCAGGACAGTTTGCACAGTACCTGGGCCAACTTTAGGCCAAAGGGGCTAAAATTCTGAGAGAGGGAGAAAGGGAGAGAGAGAGAGAGAGAAAGGGAGAGGGAGAGAGAGAAGGAGGGAGGGAGAGAGAGAGAGAGAGAGAAATAGGCATGAGGTTGCAATTCAGGTGTTCAGGTTTTATTTAGGCCTAGGAAAGTGGTTGGAGCTAGGCACTGAAATGACTTCTTCAAGACTTACATCTGGGGCTGAGGAGATGGCTCAGTAGAATAAGCATTTACCTGGCAAGTTCAAGGGCTTGAGTTCAATCCTGGTTCCACAAAAAAAAAAAAAAAAAAAAAAAAAAAAAAAAAAAAAAAAAAAAAAAAAAAAAAAAAAAAAATTACATCTAGATCTGAAGTGGCTCATGCTTGAATCCCAGCACTCTGGGAGGCCAAAACAGGAGAATCACAAGTTTTAATCCAGCCTGGGGATTCAAATCTGCTCATGCCCTCCACCCCTCAGTCCTGCCCCAGCCCCCTAGCCTGGCAGAGGCTCTTCCTTGCCCTAGAGACAGCACAATGTGCCTTTCACTCCCTCAGCAGCAGGTGCTAGCTGAGTCCCAGCCTGGAGAATGCAGTGAAACTAAAACAAGCCCCTCTACTAGCGAAATTCATATTTTAGGAGGGAAATACTATATTACTTAACAATCAAATAAATTATATAGCATGTTAACTGGTGATAAATGCTGAAGGAAAAAAATAAGGCAGGGAAGAACAATGTGAAGTATAAGGATGATGGAGGCCCCAGGGCATGGCTCAGTGGTAGAACACCTGCCCAGTGCGCATGAATCCCTGCGTTCGTTCCCCACCACCACCACCACCACTACCCCAAAGAGAGGGGAAAAAAGGGAAGAGAAAAGAGCCATCGCAGTGGCACATGGCTATACTCCCAGCACTTTGGAAGGCTGAGGCAAGAGGATCACAAGGACAAACCTATTCTGGGCAATTTAGCATCTTAGCAAGACTGTCTCCAAAAATAAATATAGGGCTGGGGACATATGTCAGTGTGAAGCCCCTGAGTTCAATCCTAGCACCACAAAGTTAATTAATGAACTTTTTAAAAAGAAAAAGAAAAAGAAGAGAGCAAAATTTAGATCCAGTGGCCAGAGAAGAGCCCACTGACAATGATTTCTGACTCCTGAAAGAAGTGAGATCGGCCCCTTGGCACCCCAAGGCCTTTGCTCATGCTTCTCCGTATCTGCTGTTGAATCAGATTCATGCTTCCCCTTCCTTCTTAACCATCAATGGCTGCCATAGCACTCTGGCCGACATCTCTGGTTGATGTCTGCTTTCCCTGAGAAATTAGGTTGTCCACAATTTGGTTTTGTTTTCTTCCCAGCTCCTGACACAAACCTGGTACCTGGGAAACCCTCAAACCAAAGATCTTATTGGCTGAATGACTTTGCCAAATGCAAAAGCCCAGGGTCAGCAATTAGTCAAGCAAGAAGGCTTTGGAGAGATTCAAGAGGAGAGAGCTAGATTTGGCTAGGGCTGGGGTGGTGCCAGAGTAATGTAAGGATGGGAGAGGAGCTAAGGAAACGGAAGCAGGGTCTGGGAGGATTCCGGGGACGAAGCTCCCGGTGACTGGCCCGCCACGGCCTCATTCCCCTGGGCACAGTGCCATCCTGAGCTGAGAGCGGGAGCTGTCTGGCTGGTCAAGCCCGCCTTCCTGGACTCTGCTTAGCTACCTAATAACTCCTGGGGGATGCCAAGAGGCCGGATATGCAAATATTCATCTCCATATGCAAATGTCATTCAAACTCTCCCAGCCTCCTGCTTTCTAGACACTCCCTTATCTTGGAGACTGTGCCCCAGGGGGTTGCTAAGGCTTGATGAGGAGCAGTGTGGAGGAGTGGGTTAATTGAGGCTCTGAGATTTTGGAAAATGGTGCTACCAGGCCCCCAGGGAATACAGGGTCTTAGGGTACCTGGGGTGAGCGGCCCAATGTTAACCTTTTGGGTCCACTAGTAAGATCATGCTGTGTAGAGGTGAGGGAAACAGGGGCACATAGAAAGCCCAATAATAGACTGGTAGAGAGGGCTCTGGGGTTATAGAAAAGGGGACTAAGGTGTCCAAAGGGATGAGGTGAGCATAGCTGCTTTCCTCAAACCCCTCTCTCTCTCCAGAGCCACTAGCATCCATTCCCTTTCCCCAAAATGCCAGGTGACTACTCAGAGTTTGATCAGAGTTCAAGTATGGACTTGGGTTTCTAAGGGAACTAGAGGGGAATGTGGGCAGTGTGCTGATGTGAGTGGGGCCCGGCCTCCTGCTGGGCCCAGGGATGAATTAGGCATATGGACGCAGACACTCCCCAGTTATGACCCAAACATGAACACATAACTCTGGGTAGTTGCTCACTGAAGAACTGGTTCTCCTGGACCAGGGGCGGGACCCAGAGAGCCTGAGAGGCCCCTAGCACTGATACACTCTTGCAGAGCTGGCTCAGGACGCCCACCCACACTGGGAGCCAAATCCTCACTCCTGGGGAACCCCTTATCTTGCTCCACCCCAAAGCTTGCAAGGCAGAGAGCAACCCCTGAGGCCCCATCCCTTACGATACATAAAATAAGATTATTCCCCGCTTAAAATTCTCCAGGGTTTAAAATGGCATAATCCCTAGGATTGATAGGCATCTGGTTTTCCAGAAAGTCAGCTTAGAGGGAAATTTATTGGGATGACACACCCAGCCACAGGTAGGACTTCTGTCCTGACTCTAGACACGTCTGGTGAAGGTCTTAACATGAACTAAGGCACTGTTCTTGACCCAGCTCCCTTTTCTGGCTTCCTTTCGCTCCTGAAGAAGTGCCCCTTGCCCTGCCCTGTTCTGTAACACCACCCCCCATGCTGTTTCAAGATCGTCTCATCTTGTCATCCAGGTTTCATCTCTAGCATCATGTCCTCAGAGAGACCTCCCAGTGCCACATCTAGTGTCCTCCTGCCCACTCACACCAGTGCACCTCCTGCCTGGCTATGTCTCCTCACTATACTTGCTGTCATCTGAGAGTTTTATCTGTCGATGTGATTTTTGTCTCTCTCCACCCTTGGGATGCCAGTAGAACAAGGGTCTTGCCTCAGGCATTCACAGCCACTCCCCCCGAAGTTGAGAACAGGCTTGGATCGATGATACACATACATCCCAGAATGTCGAGGCAGGAAGGTCTTTTCTGGGTCTTTTCGTCCCTCCCATGTAACTGACAGATTTGGGCCAAGATGGAGAACTAGTTCAAGGTCAGCTGGAAAAAGAAGTTCTCCACTGGGTCAGTCACCTTTCAGATGATGGAAAAGTCCAGAGGGGTCCAAGCCACGTGCTCTAATGGCTGAAAGAGCAGTCTAACAGGAGGCTTTGTCCACATCCCATCATCAGATGTGTCCAGAGTCAGGGCAGAAGTCCTACCTGTGGCTGGTTGTGTCATCCTAATAAATTTCCCTCCAAGCTGACTTTCTGGAAAACCAGATGCCAATGATTTGCCCTGCCCTCTCTCGCTCCAGAGCATTTCTTAGGATAGGCATTTCTTCCAATGGAATCTCCATGCCAAACAACTAGTCATCCTTTTCTGCAGACAGGATACCCAAGCAATGGCTCAAGACCTTTTTAAAGGGGTCTACAACCCAGTTGGCCACAAGAGGGCGCCTCTGAATATCTCTTAATTCTAGGCTTTTGTTCTAAGGTGAGAAAATATGATGATAGGAGTTAAATTCTTTGGCTGGGATCTACAGATGAGAGATTCTCAAAAGCATCTCTTACTGCACAGTGACCTGGGCATTCTCTTCTTCTAGAGTCACAGATGCAGAAAGTGACAATCTAACCTTTGGCATAGCCAAAGAGAGTCCCCTGACCCCCATAGGTATCCACTGCCTCAAAGGGAGGAGTGTAAACGGGGAAAAGATTCTGGGGAGTAATGATGGTCAGTGTGTTTTCTGGAGTTTGAGAAATGGGGGCTGATCCAAACCATGAGCATGGCGGAGCCTCCCACATAGCAATTCAGCAAGCAAGCATGGTCAGATCTGGAGCTTTTCCTGAAGTTGTGCCTGTACAGTGGATGCTTTTATTTTCATAGATGCTGGCAGCCTGGGACGAGGCAGCTGGAGGACCCTGATGACTAGAGAAAGGGACAGTGGGCATTGTCCAGAGTAGGCCAAGAGACCTTGTCCTATCTGAGACACCCAGAAGGCTGGCCTTGAGCTTACTATGTAGCCTGCACTGGCCTCACATTTGCAGGGATCCTCCTGCCTCAGCCTCCTAACTGCCAGAATTACAGATGTGAGCCACCATGAAGGTATGTGTATTTTTAGAGGGCTACCTGGTGAGAAGGGAGAAAATCAGACTCTAAGAAGCAACCAGAGTGTTGGCAGAGTTTATAGACGCTGAGCAGTGGTGTGTTGAAGATGCCTTGTGGAAGCCAAAGTCGCTCTTCCTGCATTCCCTCTCAGGCCAGCCAGGCCCCTCACATACAAGCTGCGCCCAGGCCAGCACCCAGACGGACCCCAATCGCCCAGACTCCAGTGGTGGCCCCGCCTTCCGCCATGGGCTCTCCTGCTGCTGCTCCCTGACAACCTGGTCTGATGGCCCAGATGGCCACCACCATAGCAGGTGTGGCTGTG
This sequence comes from Ctenomys sociabilis, assembly GCA_004027165.1. Taxonomy (NCBI): domain Eukaryota; kingdom Metazoa; phylum Chordata; class Mammalia; order Rodentia; family Ctenomyidae; genus Ctenomys; species Ctenomys sociabilis. Next base: position 8,892 of record PVKA01026874.1, read on the forward strand.
GGCTCCCCCGTGGGGCACACACTGGGCCACGCCATCACAGGTGGCTTCAGCGGAGGTGGCATCATTTATCAGGAGCTGAGCTGCACAGTAGGAGACCTGGGCCTCCTGCTACTCTGAAATCAAGCTGTTTCTGAGTGCGCAGAACCAGCCTGACCAGAAGCTCTGCTAAGGCTTCAATGAAGTGCTGAGGCAGTGCAGGATGGCAAACGGCCTCTTCTAAATGGGAAGTTCACACTGAAGACCTGGGAAGTCAGCCCAACCAAGTTACTTTAGCACAAAAGGTTCTTAATATGAGAAGTGTAAAACCAATTCCACCTTTCCCTGTAACTTCAGGGCTTCAGAACAGCCATGGAAGAAGGTGTTCCCACCACACAGATGGGCTAGACTTGAGACATGTGTGGCCTCCTTAAGCCAGCTGTTTTGATGTTATTAATAAAGTGATTTGTGGTTTTCTTAAAAAAAAAAAAAATCAGACTCTAGACTGAATCAGGAATGTGAAAAGGGTGAACAACCCCCAAATCTCAACTGTTTCACACAATAAAAAGTATCCTTCTTATTCAGTTCCACAGATAGCTGAGTCAGCAGGCCTCAAACACACCAGGCTGAAAAAGGTACACCAACAGCTTCCAGAGTGGGGAAGCAGGGAGCCCCCGCCTGCCTGGGGACGGCAGTGCCTTTACCCCGAAGAGCTCACCCACACGCATCCTGTGTCTCCAGCCACCCACAAGAGGGACGGGGGGGGGTAAGTTTCTATGTCCAGGAGTAAAGTGGATTTTAGTGGAAACATTAACAACTGCCACACCTTGAAGCCAGATTGTAAAGCTTTGCAAAATGCCAAGTTTTTGTCCTACCAGAGTTCAAGTGTCCCTTCACCTCCTAATGACAAGCTCCACGTATTGAAGGCAAGAATATAGGACTCAGCTGGGTGAAGGGTTGGGCTGGGACACTACTTGTTTCCTGAACATACAAGAGATGGACTCACTGCTCCTACCTTCCTGGAATTCCATCCCTCACCCCCTACACACACAAGCATGCACACCATATGCGCACGCGCGTACACACACACACACACACACACCATCATCATCATCATCAAAACAGAACAACAAAATAGGAGCCAGATTTTGTCAGCCTTTACTGAAGTCATTGTGTTTGAAGGCAAAAAGAAAAACTTGAGTTATAAATAAGGTAGGGTGAGAGCTGGAGAGAGACCCCACATCCATGCCCAGACCAGGGAGCTTGTCCCTAAGAATCTTAGCTACATGTCTAGGAGAGCTGGGCTCCAATTATTCCTCTACCTTTCAGTGCTAGGGGCAAGGGGGACATGACAAATTCAGGCACGCATCCCTTCTGTGCTCAGTTTCCAGGTTCTTCTGCAGAAGGAAGAGAGGTCGGAGGGGCCTAGCCTTAAAGGAAGGGAAACTCAGAGTAACCTGGTAGCAGGAAGTGTGGGAGTGGGAAGGCTGGGCATCCAACGGGAGGCGGTAGGTTCCCACAAGAGGCCGGAACAGGCAAGGGATGTAGAGCTTCCTTTCTTTTCCCAACAGTCTATTATGCATTCAACTTTAGTCATTGGCTTTCCACCTTGGACATCGCTGTGCTGGTCCCTCACAGCTCAGGGCACAGCTAGAGCTATCTTGATTGGAAAAAGTCTCTACAGGTGGAGAGGAAGACTTAGGCTGAGAATAGGGAGGAGGGAAGCATCTGTAAACCCTGATAAGCTGGCCTCCTCTGCTCTTGGCCCTTTGCCTGAGGCAGAGGTTAGATGGAGACGCTGTTCTCAATGAGGGCAGGATCCAGGTAGATGTAAGGCAGCTCAAGGTTCTCGTTCCGCTCTCGGATGTCTCTTGAGATCCGGGCCAGGTGGTTCTGGAAGGCGGCAATGCTCCTCTGCGGTACTTCTTCTGTGAAGTGCTGATCCGGATAGGTGCCCAGAGGCCTCTAGGAGAAAACCAGGTGGGAGGTCAGCATGATATTCAAAATGGGATAGAGAATAATGAAGGATTGTGGATGACAACAAATACAATCAAGGTCAAGGTGGCTTCAAAAGGCATAGCCCAGGGCTGGGGAGATAGCTCGGTGGTTTAAGTGCTTGCCAGGCAAACGCAAGGAACAGGGTTCAATCCCCAGTATGGCATGACTTGCCAGTCCCAGAACTCCGGGTGTGCAGTGCCAGCCTTGAAACAAGGCATGGTGGCGCATCCCTGTAATCCCAGGGCTGGGGAGGCTGAGACAGGAGGATTACTATGAGTCACAACTGCATAGCCCAACTATCAAAAAAAGGCATAGCCCAACTATAGCCACTAAAATCACACCCCTAATCTACCATTCCATGCCCTCCAAAAGATAGCAGCCCTCACCCCTTACATCCAAAGCCACACAGCACAGAGAAAAGAATGTGGCTTGGTACCAGCCTTTGTAGTCCAGTGGCTCCTGGAAGCTCAATTTTTGCATCTGAAAGTAGATGGATTGAATCAGAGAATCCTTAAAGTCCCTGCCCAGCACCTAACCTACGGCTTGAACTAAAGGAACACAGCCACGCTCCTCCACTGCTGACACTAACATGCAGAGACTGTAGCAAACACCTCATGACTTTACAAAATTCAACCCCTGAGGACAACCATGGCTGGTTCTGAGGCACCTTTCCATCAACTGCATAATCAGTTTTGCCACCCAGTCACATCACCATGACACTTCACAGCACGGCCAACCACCACGAGCAACACATGTCACAATTACCTTCAGCTGACGCTCCCCCGCATCCAGGCCTGTCCCTCCCTTGTGACCACATCACACAACCACTCACTGTCGTAGTGCGCAGGCCCTGCCTCCTCACCAGCCCGCCTCTCCACCTAATACAACCTTCATGTAACACAGCTGTTATCAAGACTATTGATTTATTTTTGTTTGTGTGACACAAGGTCTTGCGATGTAGCCTAAGCTGCAATGGAACTCACAGCAATTCCCTGCCTCAACTCCCCAATGCTTAGAGGAATGCACTGATGTTTTAAAAATCTGTGTCTTGTTTTATTGGATTGGGAGAGCCCTTTAAAACAGTGTTCAAGCCGGGTGTGGTGGCGCAGGCCTGTAATCCCAGCACTCGGGAGGCTGAGGCAGGAGGATTGTTGTGAGTTCGAGACCAGCCTGAGCTACAAAGTGAGCTTAAGGCCAGCCTGAACTGCATGGTGAGACCCTGTCTCAAAAAGACAAAAAAAAATAAAAAATAAAAAAAAAAATAAAACAGTGTTCAATAATTACAGTAGTAGAGGGCATTTTTTCCTGTCCCTGATTTTCTTTTCTTTTTCTTTTTTTTTTTGGCAGATACAAGGGCCAGGATAGCCAGTTCTGCTCCCAGGGCACACTGAGATAGCAATTGAGACTGGATGTGGTGATTCGAGCCTGTAATCCCAGCGCTTGGGAGGCTGAACACAAGAGGATCGTTATAAGTCTAATCTGTGTATGAGATCCTGTAAACCGTGTACTAAATAAGTAAAAAAATTAAAGGGTTGAGACTATAGCTTAGTATGAAGGTCAGTCCCCACCCGAAAAAAATAAAATAGGGCTGGGGGTATAGCTCAGTGGCATGACATCTACCTGGCAAGCACAAGGTCCTGAGTTCAATTCCTGATGCAAAAAAATATATAAATAAATAAACAGGGGCTAGGGAGATAGCTCAGCGGCCTAAGTACCTGCCTGGCAAGTGCAAGGTCTTGCATTTGATCCCTGGTACCAAAAATAAATAAATAAATCATGTACAGAATCTTTTCTGAGCCAAGCATGGTGATATGCACCTGCAGCCCCAGCTACTTGGGAGGTTGAGACAGGAGGATCCCTGGGGCCGAGAAGTTTGAGGCCAGCCTAGGAAATATAATGAGAGCCCCTCATCTCCAAAACAACAAAATAAAAACAAGACAAACAAAACACCTCCCTAGGAAGATAAAGCATGTGTAATCTTTCTAGCGCCAGATGGAGGCAAACATGAGAAACGAGGATGCTCACAAGTCAGAGCACTACGACCAAGACTGGGAGGCAGAGACACGACCCGCACTGCAAAGCGTGAATAGCTCTGATTACGCTCAGTGATGAAAGCACCCTTCCCCGTCCTCCGCTCCTTTGCTCCCTCCTTTCTGTCTCCCATCTCCAAACTGCCCTTCTCACCCACTCACGTAGACACAGGAACACATTAATCCTAACAAATCCAGCCATGTCACCTCTGGCTTGAAACTCCTTAGGGGCCTCCCAGTGAAAACCACGCAGGTAGAGCCCTTCCCTCTTCTCCACCTGTCATTTCACTGCACTGAACCATGAATGACTCTCCCCTCCATCCCTCAGCTGTGTCCTTCCTTCTGCCTAGAAACCAACACTGCCCCTCCTTTGCCCAACTCATCCTTGCAGGTCACGCAGGTTTCAGCTTAGATGTCACTTCCTCCAAGAAGCCTTCTAGGGCTCTCCCAGACCTAGTTGGATTCTACAGGCCCCTGTTTTTACCTTTGGCCCTAGATGTAAGCTTATGGACGAGGCTCATAGCTCCTCCCACCAGTTGTCTGGTGCACCACAGGTGCTCAGGAAGCCTAAGTTGAATGGAGAATTTAGCACATAGGTACTTCCTACAATACTGCTGCTCTTCTGCATTTACCCACAAGTCTCCTCTATCAGACTATTGACTTCTTGAAGGCAGAAAGATATCACTCAACATTGTACACCTGGTGCCCAGCTCTGTCTGACATGAGGGGTTACCTAGAAATGTTTGCTTAATATTTGGATGAACGAATGATTGGATGGATGGATAGATGAATGGACAAATAGATGGGTAGATGATTAAACTTGTAAATTGAAGGGAAGTTGTGATCTACTCATGCGACTGGTATTTCCTTCAACATCTATCTTTGGGGATCAAAGTATTATTCCCAAGAGAAACTAAAGAACCCAAGCAATTCAGCAGTAGCCACACATTCCAGCAAGTCAGTCCCCACCCTCTCAGGAAATAGCCACCGTCACCAGCCCCAGTCCACAGGCCCTCCAGAATCCATCCCAAATTTCCACCCCTATACACACCTGGTCCTTGGGCTCTTGGCTGACCAACCAGAAGAGGAGAAGGTTGTTACAGGTGACATTCACTTCTGGTAGGGTTTCCAAGTAACTCTTACACGTAGTGGTCCCCTTGGTCTGGAGTGGGGGCTGCCTCATGGATGAGGGGGCATTGGGCATCCAGGCCCCAAAGTCATGCTGTAGAGACCCCACCCCATGTGGGTCAAATGGCCACCAGAAGACAGGGACTGTCTCCCCATTTATCATTCCTGGTCCCACCTCTCCCATCTCAAGTCTCATGGTTGGGGAATGAACGAATCATGGAAAGTCCCAGAATGGGGCAGGAGCCCAGCTCACCCCTCGTCATTCCCCACCCAATGTTTCAGGACAGGGTGGAGTGAGTCACCAGGGAGGGAGGAGTATGAAGAGAGGAGGTAATCCTAGAAAAGGACCTTGGGCTGGCATGCCATACAGAACAACCTGATTGTCCACCTGACCTGGTACTAACCAAGACGGGAGCTCATGGATTCTACTCATGATATAATTCCAGTGTGAGTTGCCATTGCAACCTTGGACCCAGCTCCACCCAGCCGTCACTCAGCAGGGGCCGTTTCACTCCACCCAAGCACCATTCCAACCCTAACCCTGACCCACCCATGCTTTCAGTCAGAATTCTGGCCTCAAATCCATGGCTAAGCCTAATACCTTTGTGGCCTGATACCCCTCGGGCTTCCCTCTGCAGACTCACCTGCCCACTATTAACAGCAGCGTGCTGGGCGGAGCAGTTGAAGATGATTGCAGTAAGGTACTTCACCAGCTGTCCCGAGGAGCACAGCCGGCTTGGGAATCCTGGGTGTGAGGAAAAGGAGGGTGTAGAGGGGAGTTACTGAATTCCTAGGGGCACCTCAGGGTAGGGCTCACTGCAGGGGGAAGAGTGAGGGAGTAAGAGCTAAACATTGGCTATGACTGTCTTTAAGATTAGGGTTGGGGTGAAGTTAGGGGTAGCAAGCACTGAAGGCTGCAGGAGCCCAAGAGGTGGATCCTGCAGTGGGACCAGCCGGGACTCAGGACCAAGCCAGATTCATGCCAAGCACCAAGCTGCCTCTGACTCTGCCTGACCTCCAAGGCACTTTTATCTGCAACCTAGATTAGCATTTAATGATTTAATTCTACTCAATTTATCAAGATCTGCCCAAGCACCCAGTAGGCTTGGCAGGAGAGAGCATGTGCTGCTCCAAAGCTCATGAAAATGGACTCCAGAAGCAAGAAGCCAGTGCTCAGCTCTTAGAAGGAAAAGCAGGTAGGACAGAAGCTGGTACCGGGGGTAGAGCAATCAGAAAGACGCTTTCTAGAGGAAGAGAGGGGGCCTCTCCTGAGCGATGGCTGATGTTGGAGTGAAAAGCAGATGACAAAAGCCAGGCACGGTGCCCATGCCTGTAGTCCCAGTTATGGGGGAAACTGAGCCGGGAGTACAAGTCAAGCACGGGAGTTCAAGGCCAGCCTGAGCAGCAGGCTCAAACAGTAAATGAAACAAAAATTTTAAAAATCAAAAAATGCTGGATTACATGTTTGTACCACCACAAGGGGTGGTGGCCCAGACATGTAATCCAGCATTTGCAAAGCTGAGGCAGGAGGATTGCCATGAATTTCAGGCCAGGATAGGCTACACAGTTCAGGCCAGCCTGAACTGCATAGCAAGGCCTTGTCTCAAAAATAATAAAATAAAACAAATTAGAAAATCATTGTCAGGGGTGCAGGGAGAAGAGCTCAGCCCTCATGGTGCTGTACCGCATGGCCCTCGTCCAAGACCCTGGCTCTACCCACCTCCCACTCAGTGCTACCCAAACTCATATCCCCAGCTGTGCTGGTTCCTGAGCCCTAGACTCAGCGGTGAGTACAGATGTGCATTGCCCAGCTGCTGTTCCCACCTGCGTATCCTCAAGACACCTCACACCTGCCACCGCACACCAAATGCTGCGCGCCTACCTCACCTTCTCCAACAGGGCCCTCCCTTGCAGTCCTCCCACCTCGGTATAGTGACCCTCCATATTTTCAGGTTCCACATCTGTGGGCTCAATCAATCTCAGATCATAATATCTGGAAAATACTAAAAATGTGGGGGAAATGATGTCTGTACTACACACGTTTTTTTTTCTTGTCCCCATTTCCTAAACAATACAGTGTAACAACTATTTCCAAAGTGTTTATATCACATTTTATACTAGAAGTAACCTAGAGGGGGCTGGGGAGATGGCTCAGTGGAATAAGCACTTCCCTGGCAAGCACAAGGGCCTGAGTTCAATCCCTGGTTCTGCCAAAAAAAAAAAAAAAAAAAAAAAAGAAAGAAAGAAAAAGCAGCAGAAATAACCTAGAAATGATTTAGAGTGGCGGGAAGCTGTGCACAGGTTTTCTGCAAATGTACCATTTTACAAAAGGGACCTGAGCATCTGAGGACTTTGCTATCTGTGGGGGTCTTGAAACTGGTCCCTAGTGGATACCCGTGGGCAGCCATGCTTGTCGCGCAGTTGCTCAGACCACAGGTATATGTTCTAGTTCCCTCTGTGTACGTGAGCAGAGACTTCCACAAGCCAGGCTATCCTCACTGTCTCCCTCTCCACCTCTATGCAGTCACCACCGTCTCTCTCCCAGATGAATCTTGCCACTTCCTCCCCCTATCCCTTAGAGCCTCATCCCTTGACAGTAAGAGTGGTCCTTTAAAATAAAGAACCAGGGGTTGGGGACACAGTTCAGTGGTAGAGTGCTTGCCTAGAATGCATGAGGTCCTGGGTCAAATCCCCAGCACTGAGGGGAAAATGATAAATCATAGTGTCACCCTTCGCTAGAACCTTCTAGGCTTAAAAACAAAAACCCTAGGCTTCCTCTCACTTACCTTGTCACGCCCTCCTTGATCTGACTGTTGCCCCTTCTAATTTCATCCTAACTTTTCTTCCCTCCACTTGTTCCACTTAAAATCCATAGGTCTTCCCGACATTCCTCAAACACAACAGTGCGTCCCAACCTGAGGACCTTGGCGCGTGCGGCACCTCTGACCCCACACTCTTACGCCCAAGCTCCTTTACTTGCCTCAGCTCTCTACCCAGGTCTCAGCTCCTCACAGAGGCCTTCCTGAGCCACCTCTCTGAAATAACACTTCCCATGCTGTTTTGTTTTTCTCCCTCCCATTCTTAACCACTTGACATATTTGCTTGATTATCTTTGTCTCTCTGAAAGAATGCAAGGCTCATACGAAGGCTGGGATTTTTGCCTGTTTGTTCACTGTGAAATGACAGCGTCTATACCAACACTTAATAAATGTGAAGAAAGCAGTAATTATTGGTTGAGTGAAGCAAATGCATGCAAGTGTAAGGAGCCAGAGTAGGAAGGCATGAGAGATAGACAAGGTGAGGGGACAGGGAGGGGACCTAATTGAAGGTGATGCTGCAGTATGTTGGGGCATGTGATTTCTGGGAAGTCCTCAGGCCTGGTGAGGTAGCAGCCAGGACAGGAGAGAAGAGCTGGCTGAGAAGCAGCTTCCACAATCAGAATCACTAGGGTGGTGTCAATGGGGTGATTGAAATACTAGGGACTCGCCACCCAATCAGACTGAAGAAGACAGAGGTAGGAAAGGGAACCAAAGAGCTCCAAGCTTTGGAGTCAGGAGGAACAGAGAGAGGCCGAGGAAGGATGGGACATCTTCCTGGAATTGAATGAGAATTTTCTGAATGCCCCATTTGTGGTTGACTGTCTAAACTTGGAGGCTGAGAGTAATAAAGCAAAGCAGGGATCAGGCTATCTATGGGAATTTTTCTGTAGTTTGTATTATTACCTCCTCTTAGAAAACAGAAGTCAAAGTGAGACTGACAGGTTCATAAATATGTTTTGCCTTTAAATATACGAACCTAAAGTCTGTACTAGTGGGAAGAGCCATGGTCAGCCTGAAGATGTTCTGATAAACAAAATTAGAGATCAACTGAATATAGTAAGATAGGAGAAAGCTGGACATGGAAGTGTATACCAGTAGTCCCAACTATATGGGAATCCCAACTCAATGGGCAACTCATTGAGAAAGACCTTGTCTCAAAAGTTAAATATATATATATATATATAGAGGAATGGGGGGTTCAATCCCCAGGGCTACAAAAATAAAACAGGAGAGTTGAGCCAATAGCATTAGCTTCCAGGCTGGGTCCTCGAAACAAATTCCTCAGTAGTGAGAAACAGGATCAGAGCTGTTGAGGACTAACAGTGAGTTTGCAAAACACAAGGAAAGGTTCCTTTTAAATAGTCCAAGAGAGATCTGGTGGATAACACTCTAACCTAGAAATCACTCTTGGCATCTCAGTCGCTGAGGCAACCTGACCTCATGTACTTCCCAGATGGATCAACACAGAAGGCAGACCATCACCTGAGAAATATTTTTGGCAAGAGTATGCAGCCCTTAGATACTCCTTCCAGTTTACAAAAAAAAAACACAGGAGACAGAGGAATAAGATGAATGACACCATAAGAAAGAATTTGGATAAATTCAGAAGATGAGACATTCTGCAGAAAACTAATCCAAGATCTCCTGTAAGTCTTTATCACGTGGTTTTAAAAAGCAGAGGAGGAGAGCAGGGAGGGAGGGGGAGAGGAGGGGATGAGAAAAGATTTTTTAAAAAACCAGGAAAATAAAGCTTCTGCATATGGGAAGGGGGACAAAGGGTTGGAAGGAGTAGGGAGGGCTAGAGGACCCCCCAAAAAAGAGAGAGAGAGAAGAATTAAGATGCATTACTTATTGTGCACCAACTTCCCATTGTAAAGGTAGTCATTATGTACTACAAACATATACTAATAAAAATGAATAAATTTTTAAAATTAAAGCAGAGCCAGGCATGGTGGTGCACACCTGTAACCTCAGCACTTGGAAAGCTGAGGCAGGAGGATCATTTCAAGTTCAAGACCAGCCTGGACTACAGAGTGAGCTCAAAGCCAGTCTAAACTGTGTAGTAAGACCCTGTCTCAAAATGACAATAAATACATACATATACACATACATACATGGAAGAAGGGAAGAGGCACTCTTTAAGTTAAAAGAGATTTTAGAATCAAACCAAATAACCAAATACGGGCTGAGGAGATAGTTCACCACAATAAGCGCTTGCCTGGCAAGCATAGGGTTCTGAGCTCAATCCCCAGTATGGCAAAAAAATAAAATAAAATAACCAAATATGGTCCTTCATTACCTTTTGAATCAATAGGACCAACTGGGAGAAAATACCAGTGGGGATATTGCTGAGATTGGGCTCAGCGCTACAGTACTTCCCTAGCATGGGCAAGGCCAGGGCTCCAGCTCTCAAACCACGGGAAATTCAAATGTTAAAAAAGTTTAAGGGGCTGGGAGGATAGCTCGGAGGCCTAAGTACCTGCTTGGCAACTGCAAAGACCCAGGTTCGATCCCCAGTATTGCGTGCTGTGCTGGACCCTGCACTGAGCTGGTCATAAAACTGGGTGTGGTGGGACACACTTGTAATCCCAGCAATGGAGAGGCTGAGACAGGAGGATAACTATGAGTCTAAACTTCACAGAGAAACCCTATACCAAATAAACAAATAAATGTTTTAAGACTAGAAATTACTGGGTCAGCCAAATAGCTCAGCAGATTAAAGCACCCGCAAGCAGATGCAGGGGGCGGGGAGTTCGATCTCCAGGCCTGCCGTGCTGGCCCACCCCCAGAGGAGCACTGAGATGGCAATTTAGACTGGGCATGGTAGCATGTGCCTGTAATCCCAGCTCTTGGGAGGCTGTAAATAGGCAGATCACTATGAGTCCAATCTAGTAGTGAGACCCTGAACACCCTGTAGACCCCTCCCTAAAATACGAAAAAAAACAAAAAAAGGATTAGAAATTACTGTCAGTTTTCTTAAGAAATCTGAGTGTAACTCAGTAGCTGAATATATAAAATGCTAGGTTCCATCCCCAAGACCTCGAAAAAAAGTTAAATATAAAGTAGTCGTGTAGAAAAATGTAAAATTGTCCTTTTTTTTTTTTTTTTCTTAAGACAGACATCTCTAAGTTACTAAATTGCCCAGGCTGAACTCAAGCCTCAGCCTCCCAGAGTGCTGGGATTACAGGTATAGGAAATGTCATCATTAAAAAGGCTTTTTTTTTTTTTTTTTTAGCTCAGGCTGGCCTGGACCTTACAGCAATCCTCCTGCCTCAGCCTCCTGAGTGCTGGGATTACAGGCATGACTACAGGTAAAATAAGACGACTGCAACTTACCTTACAAGGCCTCAGCAATAAACAAAAGCAACAGATTATCAAATATGACAAAATGTTGCCCAAGGTTAAACCTAATGAGTAGGTAGGTATGTGTTGATTATATTATAATCTCTGCTCTCCAGTCTGCTTGCTACCAAAGCAAAGCCCACCTCAGTTAGGACCACAGCAGCTGTACTATTTGCAGATGACTTGAGACTTCCCAACCCCGCTCCTCTGTGGGCAACCAGAAGCACTAAGCCACCTGAAAGCTACATCCCCGTGAAAGAAGCCCCAGGCCAGGGCTGGGAGACCAGGAGGATGGACATTTGAACCACTTTAACTTAAGCTAGGTCAGCAGTCACCCTATAAAATGAAAATTTATACTTTTCATAGAGTGAGGTGCCAAAAAGAAGTCTTTCAGAGTTGGAAAGATGTGAGATTTCCAGCAGGGTCAGAAAGATGTGGAAATAAATCTAGAACAGGAGATGGATTCATTCCATTAAGGAGAAGTAGAAAGAGGAATCAGAGAGGCAAGACAAGCTAAGAGCTGGGACGGGGAGCTGTCAGAACCCAGGAAGAAGATGTAAGCTAAAAGATTTCCTATCTGAAGCAGAAGGAAGACCAAGAAAGAAAGGTGGCCTGGGGCATCTGCCTGTCACTGAACTTAAGGAAAAGAGGCTGAGAGGGGCATCTTGGGTAAATGGCTCACAGAGGCCTCCCAGCCAGTGTCAGATGACAGGGGAGAGCAAAGGTGGGTATGAGGTATGAAGGAGTGTAGCAGCAGCAGGACCCACTCCATGATGCGAACTGGTGACTAGAAGAACCACTTGGCAGAACGGGCAAGCCTCAGAGGGTACGAGAAGAGTTTCCAGAAGCCTTTGAAGTCAGAGATGGCTCCTACCACATGCTGCATACTGACAGAGCAAGTTGGAGTGAGTGCATGGCTCTGTGTAAACACGGAGGGATTGAGCACTGTTGAAAAGCAACGGTTTGGGGGAACAACTGAAGTTGGGATCCTGCTTTTGCAGCCTTCTCTGTTCCTAGTGCCTCATCTGCTAAGTGGGACCGTGGGTTTCAAAGTCAAAATATAAAAGAAGAACTGATTTAAAGAGGAGCAGAGAATTCATACTAATGGGGATGGGGGACAGAGAAGAGATACCTGAGCTCTCCCGGCCCAGGAACGCCTGAGTAAAAATCTCGCCGACCCAGGCTTGCAGCTCCAAGTCCTGCTGCACGGAAGCATCACTGGGATAATAGTAGCCCACGATTTCTGAGACAAAGCTGCAGGAAAGAGATGCTGGTGCCCCTAGAGGAACCTGGGGCCTGGCTTGGCCACAATAACAAGGCCCACTACCACTCAGGCTGGGGAGAGGCAGATAGCCTGAGTCCACTGAGCGTCCATAGCAATTCCAATAGGAACTGGAGTATCCAGCCTTCCCTTAAGTCCCATCCCCATTCCAGAATCGAGAAAGCTCTGGTCCTCCTTCCCGAACTGAGAATCCACTGGGAAGAGTCTGCTTCATGCTGTGTCCCCCCACTTCCTGGCGTCCCGCAGCCCTGAGGGAGTCCTGCTCGCCTGCCTGCCTGGAGTCACCCGCCATTCATTGCTGTTGGGCAGCCCGACCCCCTTCTTCCTCTCTCCGCTGTATTTCCATGCATTTGACCCTCTATAGTTCACAGCTACCAACCATTTCACAGGGGACCCCAAATCCTACCCTTGGGCAGCCCCTATGTTGGCTGGAGTCTGGGGAAACCTGGGATCCCCAGCCCCAGGCACCCCAGCCATCATGGCACAGCCCTGGCGAGGCTAGAGGGCTGTCCTGCCAGACTCACACCTCTCAATGGCTGCCCAGATCTTCAGGCCATCATCTCGATAATAGTAGTTGGGAATAGTTAGGACACCACGGGCTCGCAGACTATCAGGAAGGCAGAAATCGGTGTAGGTGAAGTGGGCCAGACCGGTCCTCATGAGGTAGAGGAGGCCACGCCTCCCAATGGACGTGACCTGTAGACACAGCACAGCACAGCTCGGCTCCTGGGCTGGCCCAATCTCCACCCAGGGCCCCAGGACCACACAGTGGCTTATGTTGTTAAGCAAGCTGCCCACACCACATGGGCCTGCCTCAAGGCAGGTTGTGCAGGCTGCTGCCCTACTACTATGTGCATAGTAGAGCTCTTCAGATATTTGATAAAAATAGAATACACTGAAAGCCCTGCGCCTCTGCACCGTAGTACTAGGCTGGGGCAACCCTGCGGCCAAAACTGCAGTGTGACTGGGTGCAAGCCGAGGAATGGAGTTCGCTGGTGATGCAAGTGGGGAGGGCGGGGTTTGAAGGAAGGGGTAGGTGCAAATTGTGGACCGGTCCTGAGTTTGTGGACGGAGCAAAGCACCTCAGGGGTGGGGCCAGAAGGGCAGTTCTCCCTGTGTAAGGAGGCCTCACCTGGTCCACGAGGCCCTCCGGATTGAGCAGCGTGGCCCTGGCGATTGTGTTTACCTGAAGCGTGTAGCGAGTATGGGGAAGCAGGAGCTGCGAGCAGAATGAAGTCACGTGCGTCCAAAGTCAAGGAAGAAGGCCACTTGGGCTCCTATCCACTTTGGTCCCTTCCCTGCTAGCACCGACCTTGAAGATAGGATGGCAGAGTGGCAGCTGACGCAGCGTGGCCATGGAGAAGGCCTCGCACAGCAAATGCGTGCACAAAAAGTGCGTGTTGTTCTCGTGCACCAAAAATTCTGAGTTCCGCACCCATGTCTTGGCCAGAAGCCAGTCCCACTCGGAGTCCGTGGGCAGAAAGATGGGGCTATCGGGCCCAGGGGTTTGGCTGAGCTGTGAGCGACAGTAATAAGGAGATGGGGCTCAGGCTGTTTGTCCCCGGAGCCCCGCCGCGGAATCCAGCCCCAAACTCACCTGGATGGCCAAGGGCAGCAGCGCCCCCTGGGGGTTGAGCCACAGCAGGCTGAGGGGGGCGGCCACGTATTGCTGGCGGCCGTTTAAACACTGGACTGGGGCGTCAGCCAGGATCCAATAGTCAGCCAGGAAGATGTTGCCCCTCTGGAAAAGGCGCACAGAGGCTCAGTGTGCTCTTTGCACCCGTGCTCCGATTCCCCCTCGGTTCTGGGCCACAGGAACGAGTTAAGCTCCCCAGTGAGGCCTCAACAATTCTCTACGCCTGAGCTAAGAGCCAATGCTAGGTACCGCACCCTTCCCAGAATGTGCAGAACAAGATCCAGAGGAGTATCCAGCACCTTGGGCAACCTCTCACCTGATCTCTCTCCAGTATCTCCAGAGGACAAGCCAGTGGCCTCTGTCCTTCCACACCTGGTCCTTGCTACTGTCACCTCCCGCTTTGAGGTCTGACCTCAATATATTCAACAATCACAAAATCAACACGCAGTGAGAATTCACTAACCTACTGAAAATGTCTGAGACACGACCTTGCCGCATGCCCCCAAAGTTCCTAGCCCTCCATGATAGCTCCAGCTGCACCTTCCACGGGGCTGTTTTTCAGGCCTCAGCAGCTGGGATTTTCAAGGCTGCATCTGGCCCTAGTTCCTCTCTGCTCAGCTTCAAAGATGCAAGAACAGGCTGCACAGGAGATAAGGCCACAGGCCTATGCCTTTCTTCCCTTGTCTATGTTCATCCCTCATCCATAATGGCCCACCCAGTTGCCTCCCTCCTATCAAGCCCACTACTGAGGTCCTCACCCACCTCTAGTTCTGTCTGCAGACAGGTGTCTGGTCCCAGCAAGGGGGCCACCATGTCATTGGTGACAGGCAGCTTGCTGGGCAAACTGGAGAGGCAATGGAGCATGACAGGATTGACGCCATTCAGGTACTGGTACCCAAAGAAATTGTCCTCACACCAGTGTTCTGTGACATACTCTAAGGAGCAAGAGAGGGTATGAGCAGGTTGGGAGATTGCTTTCTTAGATTCTGGTCCTACTCAGCCCTTTGTTCATCTATTTGGCTTAGGTTTTCTCCCAGTATCTTTACGAGGTAGATACATCTTTGATTGAATGCTGAGTGCTAAGGGTCTGAGAGATGGAGTGACTTGCTTGCTTGAGTGGCAGAGCAAGGATTTGAACCTAAGCCCTCTGGGGATGAGGATACAGCTCACTGGCACAAGCATTTGCCTAGGAAGTGAAAGGTCCTGAGTCTGGTTTTCAGAACAGAGAGAGAGAGAGAGAGAGGCAGAGAGAGAGAAAAAACTTCCCTCCACTGTGATGAACCCCCAACATCAGGTAGTAGGAGTAGGGAGCGAGTTGTGTGCTCCTAATCAGGATTCTCACCAACATATTCTTACCCTTCCCATCAGAGGAGGCACCCAGGTTCCCAATCTGGGAGACGCCACCAGTGAAGCCAGGAGCATCTCCCATTCAACTCCACCCCCTGCCTCACTGTGCACACCTGTAGTGAAGGTCTTGTGACACCAGAAGATATTCCGCATGTCATCTAGCTTCTTCCAGGAAGCCTTTCGGTCCAGCAACCCTCGAATCTTCATGCCCAAGGACCTGAGGGCAAAGGGAAGGTGACAATGTGTGCTGGAGGCTGTTGAAGGCACTGCCCCCAACCTGGAGAGAACTGAGGAGGTCATCCCCTACAGTACAGGTGCCTAAGGATCCACGTGGGAAGGAAACCTTGTACTCCAGAGGGGCTCTGCAGCCTGAGGAGTTCCTAGTTCCAATACAACCATCACTGGGAGGAGTGGCTGATGTCCCTAGTCCTGGTGCAGACAAGTCACCCTCAGTGAGGTTTTGGCTACTTTCTCCAAGAGTCATTCTCATCATACATAGACCTTCACCCTGCCTTATTCCTTGCCTACAGGACAAAACCCCAATTGCGAAACTTGGCTAGTCTATGAAGAAGTTCCCCACCTGCCACTTTCTGCCAACTTCTCTGCTGTTTCTCTCACTCTGTGCTCTACACAAGGCCAACCAGGGCCTGCTTTTGAAACATAACCAGGCACCTGCTTTGTATACAACTGGACTTGTGAAAGTGGAGTTGGCAAGTGGAGGGATATGCCTTCTTTATAGATTGTTTTTTTGTTTGGTTGGGGTTTTTTGTTTTGTTTTTTGTGGAACTGGGCATTGAACTCAGGCCCTTGCATATAGATGTTTATACTGTTGTGTTGTGTTGTTATGCTTTGCTTTGTTGGTGGTGGTGGTGTGTGTGTATTATTTTACAATGGAGGAAGTGGCTGAAATTATCTTTTCCTCACTTCCAGGACTCTATTCCAGCTAGGTCTCTGCCAGAAAGCCATCTGCTACTGTATGAGGTCTCTCTGTTCTAGATACACCTAAGCTACAGGGTCTTTTATGAAGCCTGGCCTGGCCCTCCCCAAAACACTCACCTTTCTCTGTGTGAAATTATAAAGGCAGGACACATATACCATCCTCCATTAGGCTGTGAGCTCCCTAAAGGAGGATCCTGGCTCCGAGCACCTCAACACATCCTGCTCCTGAGAACCACTCACCAAGCACACTGAACCAAATGGGAAGGAAGGGAACCCAGAACGGGCAGGTTTGTAGCAATCAGTCAGTAAAGCAGGGTGTACAAAGACATGAATGCACCCTACAGTCTGTGGGCAGCTGGAGAAGGCAGAGGGCAAAGGGGGTCGATGAATTATCCGACAGATACAGAGCTGAGATTGCCTATATCAACAAAGTGCTCGCTCACTCACTCACTGTACAACCTTTTGTTCAGTGCCTACAAATCAAAGCCCAGAAGATGACAAAAACTGTCCCAGGAATTCAACCATGACAGCAGAAGCTTAGGAGGCATTTTGCAAATACCCTCCACAAATGTCCTTCAGAACTCTGTGCTGTCACCCCAACACCCCAAACAGCTCCCTCTCCCCACTGGCTTTTCTCGGAGCCCTCTCTGGTGGTCCCTTCAGGCTCTTTCCTGCCTATACTCCCACACCCATCTGGAGTCTACTGAAGGGCACTCTCTGCCTTCTCAGAGGCTCTTCCAACCCTTCAGCCTTTCTAGGGCCTCACAACCTGTTCTTTTTCTGAAGCCTAGGCCTACATATTCTATCTACCTGAGATACTCTTGAGCTCTTGTTCACTCCTCATACCTGTTCCCTCTCCCATTTATCCTTAGAAAGAATTGTTCTGAGTACAGAAGTCAAGTGGGACATGGTGGTGCACACCTGTCATCCCAGCACTCCGGAGGCTGAGGCAGGAGCATCACCTTGAGTTAGAGGCCAACCTGGGCAACATAAGAATGTTCAAGGCTGGCCTGTACTACACAGTGAGACCTGACCCTATCTCTAAGAGAAGAGAAGAGGAGAGGAGAGGAGAGGAGAGGAGAGGAGAGGAGAGGAGAGAAGAGAAGAGAAGAGAAGAGAAGAGAAGAGAAGAGAAGAGAAGAGAAGAGAAGAGAAGAGAAGAGAAGAGAAGAGAAGAGAAGAGAAGAGAAAAACAAAAACAGAAGTCTAGGAGATGAGGGCTAAGCCTTGCCATGGCTTCTCCTGGGTCTCCACATGTGGACCTTGCTCAGTTGGCCAGCTGAATCTCTTGTTCCCACTAAGCAGTTGGCCAGCTGTTCCTAACATGTGTTTAGACTGTTGGCCCTTTCTACTGTCCTCTTTTCTCACCATCAGAGCTACTCCCCTAGACCCAGCTGACCCCTGTCCTCCCTAGGCACCCATGGGTTAACTTAACTCCTCCCTCCAGCCACATACTTACAGCTCCAGTGTTTATGTTTACTTAATGGTTGCTCTGACAGCTAATTAACTGCATTCATGTCTCCTTAGTGGAGCTGTGAATTCCTCCTGACCAAAGATTTCTACAAGGGAACCCCTGTTCAGAGATTAATTTGTCCTGAGTAGTTAACTCATTTTCCTCAAAGTCTATGAGGTAAAGACAGATGTTATTTGTCATTTAACAAGGGAGGAAATTATTTAGAGACTAAGTGAAAAGCAAGGGCGTGCTGCTAGAAAATATTGGTTCCAGGACTTGAAACTGAAGCTGTCTAGCTTAAACTAAGGGCTAGAACTCTCTGTCTTACTGGACGTCACCCCAGTCCTTGAGCCCATGCTGTGTTGGAGCAGGTCCTCTGAGAGGTACAAGGGCACGGGAGCAAGGGCATTAAGGGGCAAGGGCAAGGGAGATGTCGGGACAAGAAGGGGGAGCCTGAGGGTGAGTGGAGAGGGAAGCAGGGCCAGAGACATGAGGTGTGCACAAAGGGACAGGGCATCAAGCAAGAGTGTGGAGGGGATGGTGGTCTCACGCAGGGATGGCATTGAAGAGCAACGAGGCCGTCTTGGTGGCTGAGTAGCGGATGTTGGGCTCCATGTGCAGCAGGGACGGGATGTCAATTTTCATGGGGAAGCCAGGCAGGTATCGATTCCCAGGGCTGCAGGTGAGGGGAGAGGAAAGACAGAAGCCCGGCAGTGGGACCCGCAGCCCTCTCCTCTCAAGACCTTCCCTGTGCCCAGGTGGCGCCTCCCTCCTGGCTCGTCCCTTGCCCTTTCTGCTCCAGATCTGACATGACCTTCTCACTTGCATCCTCTTGCCAGGCCCCAGTCCCAGTCCCCTCTTCTGACACTTGAGTGGAATTTATTTAGTATAGACCCCCAACTCCGCATTCCAGGCTGCTGGGCCTCATCCTTCCATCCGCCCCTCCACGTCACTCCCCTCTCCCTCCTTCCTCAATCCTCACCTGTCCTCCTGTTCTGCACAAGGAATGGTCTTGGTCAAGGCAAATTTCTTGTCTGATTCTATCTCCTCAAAGCTGCTGACATCCACCATGCGAGGGAAGCCAGGGGCATAGATCTTCCAGCTGCCCGGGAAGAGCAGACCAAGCAGAGATGGAAAGTCAAGCTTGAGAAAAACAACTTTAGCTTTTTTATGTATATTTTATTTGTTTGTTGGTAGTGGTATTGGGGATCGAACGCAGAGTCTCGAACGCAGAGTCTTTGCACTGTCATGCTATCTATTCCCTTCCCCCTTTTTGGAAATAAGGCCTCACTCACTAAATTACTCAACTGCCCAAGCTTGCTCCAATTTACAACCCTCCTGCCCTAGTTTTCCATGCTGCTGGGATTATAGACAGGCACCACCACACCCACCCCAATTTCAAGTTTTGAACACACGATTTCAGATTAAAACTCCAGATACCACTCATTTTCTAGGTATGTGACAAAATATTGGATTTTATCCACAAATACATTGGGATTCAAAGTAGGATTTGTGGTGGGTGGAGAATTGAGTGCAGGGCCTTTCGATGCCACCAAGCTGCACTCCAGCTCTCAGGACAGCATTTGAGGAGGACATCAATGCCCATACTGGTTTAGAGGGCAATTTGTACTGAAATTAAATCATGATGGGTTTGAGGATGAGCCTGGAGAGGATGGAGACTGGTAAATACTAGACCAGAGTCCCTTGTGATATTGGATGTGGGCTGCAGCAGGGACATTTGGGAGTTGAGTATGGATTCATTAATGATATGGGGGTAGTTAGTGGGGTTTTTCACATATTTATCTTGTTTTCATTTTATTTGGGTGCTGAAACTCAGGGCCTCATGCATTCTAGGCAAGTGCTTGACTACTGAGCTATGGCTACATTTCTAAGCAGAGCTAATTGCTGATATTGGTTTCTGGGTCCAGACCCAATGCTGCTACTAGAATTCAGTTAGTTTTCAATGAGAGTCTTGACCAAAGCCGGGACCCCAAGGCTGGAACGGAGTCAGAGTTAGGAATAGTCTGATTAAGGCTGAGGTCAGAATAATCATGAGGAAATAAGTTAAGTTTAGGCCACTCTCACCGATAGCATTCTTGTCGGGCCTGAAGCTCACGCTTTCTGTGGTCCAGAAGCAAGGGGAGGGAGTCCTGACAAATGGTTCTCCCTGTGGGGAATGAAAATCATTCTTCATCTAAATCTGTTTTCACACCACACCCCCTCCTGCATATCTTGCCCAAATTCCCTAGCCCTGGAACCCGGTCCCACAGCCACCTCCATGTGAGTTGGACAAGGGATGGCCTGTGCTCTTTGTCATTTATCAGGAATTTGAGAAAGCTGTACCCTGAAATTATAACACTCTTCCTAACTGTTGCATGTGTACCTTCTTTCTAAACTGGAAACTCTTTGAAGGCAGAAGTCATGCTGCATTGGTGCTTTGTATTCCCCGCATCTCACTTGGTACCTGACACATGCCCATAACAGGCACTTGATAAATGACTGGTAAATAAATATATTTTGTGACGCTTCGGATGGACTGTGAGGACAGATGGGGTTTCACAGTGAAGTCTTTGAAGACTTCACCACGGGCTATGTGGCAATGCTCACGTGCTTCACTTTGTCGTAGAATTGTCCATTTCTCATCCCTGAGACTCAGTCTCAGTGCATAGAACAGCCCTAATGTTGCCTCCACTGGCCAGACAGAGCTGGAGCCAGAACCCACTGGAGCCAGGCAGCCTAGAAAATTCTCCACAAATTCAACAGGAGAACCTAATTCATCCCCCAAGAAACTTCATCCATGGTAGGAAAACCAGAAAGAAGCGTCAGAGCATCTCCAGCTAAATTCTCTAAACACTGAGGAATCCTATTTAGGTCTAATTAGCTTGCAAGTTAATTTCTCCCTGGACACAAGACCTCCCTTCTCTGGGGAGGTCTATGGAAAGCAGACTGCTTGGCCTATGTGTGCGTGTGTTGTTTATACAAGGATGTAAGTGTGCATATCTATGTGTGTCTCTGAAGGAGTTAATACTACCCCCAAAGTCCCAGCATTTTAGAGCTTTAATGACAAAATTTTCATAATGCATCTATCTATTTGGTAGCCAACCCTATTCTCCATACCATGGACTTTGGGACACCAATTCCTACTCTCAAAAGACTTCCGCAGTACAGCGCGGCCCTCTGCTTCCGGCCCACCTGTTCCTGGACGCAGTTCCATGGTGCAGTAGCCCTCAATCCACTGATAGCAGGGAAAGGGGATGACAGTGCCATCTGGGGCAGTGACAGTGATGCAGCTGCAGTACCAGGAGTCCTTTCGGAAGAACGCAAAGCGCTCCTTGTGCAGACGCAGCAGCAAGAGCTCACCCAGCTCTGCTGAACAGCGCACCTTGTACTTCTGCACCTGAGGCAAGCAATACAGCGAGCAAGTGAGAGGCCCGGAGCTGTTAAGGCCGTCCTCGCCCCCTGCAAGGTACAGGACTCCCCATCTATGCTGACCCCTGTAGTGCCTCTGTATGAAGGAGAAAAAGACAGGTTTCCTTCCAGGAGGAAGCAGGATCCCTAGTGGTGTGTGAGCAGGGTTCCTGGATTTCCCTAGCCACCCTGGCCAGTAGGGTACCCTGGTGTAGTCACCAACAAACAGCTGTACTATAAGGCTGGCAGATCCCCTCCAGAGAAGAGGAAACCCAGGCTGGAAAGGAAAGGGGCTGGCTCAAGCCCCTGTCAAGTATAGGAGGAGCCCGGAAGCCAAAGGAAGTCTGGACCCCTGCCCAGTGCTCCTTCCTCTTCAGCCCCACTTGGGTAGGGTTTGTTATCCCAGAAAAGACAGAGAACCCAAAAAGAATGGTAACCAGGTCGATGTGAACAAATCCTGGTTTAGCAGGATTTGACGAGGTGGGAGGGAAAGCCCCACCCCTCCCTCAGGGTCTCCTAGAACTCTTCTCTCCCACCTCTCTCCTTTACACTCACCGATCCCGGGGCGAAGTCTCTGCCCACTCGATCCAGCCGCTGCTTGGGGCTCTCTCCACACGTGCCCACCAGTGTGGCAGAGATGTTGTCCATCGTGCCAGCCTTCAGGTAGGAGCCAGTGGTCACACACAGGCGGTACACTGCCATGATGGGAGAGAAGCACGGGCGTCCAGCAACGCTGACCTGGAGGAGGCGAGCCGCCCGGACAGGGTGGGCTGCTGGGTGGGTAAAGGGGGCTGGGGAAGGTAGGACTGAGGAAGGACCAGCTGTCTCCGAGATGCTCCCGAGCTCGCTCGCTCTCTCTCTCTCTCTCTCTCTCTCTCTCTCTCTCTCTCTCTCTCTCCCCCCCCCC
>PVKA01026875.1:0-31201 GCA_004027165.1 Ctenomys sociabilis
TAGGAGGAACTCTTGAAGACATAGGGGTAGGTAAAGAGTTCATGAACAAACATATATTCTCACGGGAAGCTCTTGAAAGAATCAACAAATGGGATCAACTTTTCCTAAAGAGCTTCTGCATGTCAAAAGAAATTGTCAACAGAGTGAAAAGACAACCCACAAACTTTGAAAAAATCCTAACTAATAAGCAATCAGACAGTGGTCTACTGTCTAGAATTTATAAAGAACTAAGATATAACATTAGTTCATCTTGAAGAGGCCTATCAGGGCAGGCAAAGTCTTTAACTTTCATCTCCTTGTATTTCCCAACACCTGTGTGGACACTTGATGTTTTTGTTTTCATAAACAGAGCAGCATTGTACCCCAGCAAAATGCATTTTAATGATTTTGATGGGAAGTCTTGAAATTACATGGGTTCCTAAAATAAGATGTGATTATCTTGAGGCATTTTTACCCCCTGAAACTGACAGGAAAGTGAAATTCTATCATTGTATTTTCTTCTCTGGTTCTAGGCCTCCAAACATGTTAATTCTAATGCTAACATCACAGCTAGATATCCCCCTTTATACTATGTGGATGAAGGTTTTGCACCATGACAGAAGTCTGGAGGATGTCAGCCTATGTTAGTTAAATAAAATAGTAGATGTTTATGTACATTTTCATTCCATAAAGTATTTAAAAATAATTGATAACATTTATCCTATAGTAGTTGTCTTAGTTACTCTTCTATTATTTCCGGGACAAATACCTGACATTCAAAATGAAGGAAGGAAAGGTTTATTTAGCTTACATTTACTAGAGGTTTCATAGTTTAAAATAGCCTGAACTTTGTATCAAGACCTAAGAGCCTTAATTGCAGGTGGTCTGAATCACAGACACCAATACCTGAATCTGGAGGAGAGGCTAGGGCACCACTGTGTCCAGGATGACTTGCTCCACACCTCAGAGAGACCACAGGCCTGCGGGGGCAGCAGGTGCCACCAGTTGAACAGTTCCTGCCTCTCTGGCCATGCCCTTGAAGCCACTCACTGCTCCTCCAGCTGCATCTGCCCCATCACTTACATCAGGCTTTGGGGGGACAACTAGACACAAACCATAACAGTAGTCTGTCTTTGTGTGGAAAGAAACTGTCAGTGTCCCCAAATATCCACTGGCATTCAACATTCTTGCATCCTCTGTTTTAGATATAAACAATGGGTCCTCAAAAAGGTTCACGTGTCCTGAGCTGGGCATGGTGATGCATGCCTGTAGTCCCAACAGTCAGGAAACTAAGGCAGGAGAATACCCTGCATTCAAAATTTTGAGACCAGACCACTACAATTGCCCCCTAAAATTTCTAGAAGAAATAAAGCTCTACCAACAAAATTAAAACTTTTGACCTCCAAAATTATAAAACAATGAATGTGTGATGCTTTAAGGTATCAAGTTTGTAGCACCTCTTTTCAGCTTTCTACTGAAAATATTGAGTTATCCTCTGGCTATAGAAGTAGACTTTTGTATGTGGTGGACAGAAGATTCATGCCAAGTGCTTGACCTCCAAGCAATGCCCTCAACTACTGGCTGACTAGGTGAATATGATTGCTTCCATGATGCTCTGGTGAGACACCCTTGAGGCACGTTCACTAGACCATCTATAGGGATCGTAAGCTTCCGTGAGATTCATAGGCATGGTCTGCCCAGTAACCTGCTCTGCATCCACTTTCTTCTTTTTCCTGTCTCATTTCATCACTCCCATAGTGGTGCTTCCAGGGATGGCTTCCCCAAATCAACAATTCATCTAAATGCACATTTATTGAGAAGCAGGGCCGGAGCCACTGCTTTCTCTTTCTATGTGCATACATGTTCTAGGAGAATCACTGGCATGTGGGGGAAAGAATAGCTAAGAAAAAGTTTGGCATGACAGCCTTAGAACCTAGAAGGACATGCATTGAGGGCCCTTTCTGGGAAGGGATGAGGGAAGACATAAAAATATTTTTCTCACTATTAGAGGAAGACAAAGAAATCTCTAGTCTATGAAAGTTTTGATAAATTAGCTATATAATTATAATAGAAGATTAATTGATGCTTTAGAACAGGAAATAATTAACTTTTAAAAATTTGCTCATTAATTTTATGATGCTTATCCCATCAGATTGTCTTTGAACATTTAAAATCAGAAACACCATGCATGGCTACTGTTTTCCCATGGATCAACAGAGAACAAAAGATAATTTCAATCTAAATGAAGTAAATATGCAAAATGAATGTAATCTGATTTTGCTGAAAACCATTTTGCAAACAAGAATGGAAAAGTTTATGTGCATATCCTGAAGTTGGCCTGTTAATAACTTGGGCTTTACAGGCAACTATAGAGGGTTGCACCCCATCCTTTATCTCAGGCAATCCAAATGCTGCATTCAAAAGCACAGATCCTGTTATGTGAGTCCTTCAACATCCATGGCAAAGAAGTGCTAATTCTGTGAAACGAGGGTTTCAGCATCAGTCAGAAAAAACAACCTTAACCACCATTTTTTCAATTACTTCATCTTATCAGCAAAAACAGTTGGTCACAAAAGTATAGATTTTGTTCTTGGCAGCAGAATTGATGTTTTTATGAGAAATATTTCATATTGTTTAAATTCCAGAATGAGGTCTTTTGCTTATTTTAGGATTAGAAAACTTCAGTGGCAAAATGTTAATAGTTTGACATTTAAATATTAAATGACTAAAACCTAATGCTTTTGAAGCTTACGAAACTAAATGTTTCTATTATTACAGTTGACATTCCATCTACAGATATCCCTTGTCTGAATGTTTTTTTTTTTTTCCTGTGGATGCAACTATACAATGCAATAAAAATTGTTAGTATTATTATTTTAGGAAACTTTAATGAGACTTTAGTGTACTAATTTATTAGTTCAGACAAACAAAATTAGATGAAAAGGGCACCCTTCAGAGATTCACTTTATAGTTGGAGGCATTGAGAATCACAACAGTATGGCTATGTCGTAAATCACATGGCTTAGAAGGAGTAGAGCTGGCTCTCATGGCCATTGCAGCACATTGAGCACTATAGAGACAGCACTGGGACAACTGAGAGCCAGACGGGCACTGGGTGACTGTATATCTCGCTGAGGAAAACAAGTGAACATGGGCAAAGGAGATCCTAAGAAGCCGAGAGGCAGGATGTCATCATTTGCATTCTTTGTGTCAACAGGCTGAGAGAAGCACAAGAAGCACCCAGATGCTTCCATTAACTTCTCAGAGTTTTCTAAGAAGTGCTCAGATGGTGGAAGACCATGTCTTCTAAAGAAAAAGGAAAATTTGAAGACATGGCAAAAGTGGAGAAGGTTCCTTATGAAAGAGAAATGAAAACTTATATTCCTCCTTAAAGGAGAAACAAAAAAGAAGTTCAGTGATCCCAATGCACCCAAGAGGTCTCATTCAGCTTTCTTCTTGTTCTGTTCTGAGTATAGCCCGAAAATCAAAGAGACCATTCTGGCCTCTGCATTGGTGGTGTCACAAAGAAACTTGGAGAAATGTGGAATAATACCGCAGTAGATGTCATGCAGCCATATGAAAGGAAGGCTGCTAAGCTGTAGGAAAAGGATGAAAAGGACATCGCTGCCTACGGGGCTAAAGGAAAAGCTGATGCAGCAAAAAAAGGAGGTTGTCAAGGCTGGAAAAAAACAGAAAAAAAAAACAGGAAGAGGAGGAGGGTGAGGATGAGGAAGATGAAAAAGAGAATGATGATGAATTAGTTGGTTCTGGTGCAGTTTTTTTCTTGTCTATAAAGCATTTAACCTACCTGTACAAAACTCACTCCTTGTGAAGAGAAAAATGTTGCAATGTAAGGCTGTGTAAGATTTCATTTTAAACTGTACAGAGTCTTTATTTTATATAGTTAACACACTACCAAATGTGTTTTCACACACCCCTGTCCCGGTGGTATTTCCAACAGCCACTAACCTTGCTTGGTACAGTATGGGGGTTGTAAATTGGCATGGAAATTTAAAGCAGGTACTTGTTGGTGCACAGCATAAATTAGTAATACATGTGGATGGTAGTTTTTCATCTTCAATTGTCTCTATTGCAGCTTATATGAAATCGTTGTTCAGTTAACTAAATACCACTCCATAATTGCAAAAGTTGCAACAGTTTTGTTGCTATTCTGAATGATTCTAAGTAAATACAATGTTTTATTTAAAGAAAGAAGGAATAGAGCTAAAATTCATGTCCAAAACCAGAATGCCTCATCTACTTTAAATGATTGACAAAATATTTGAGAAGTTTTGTCTATAGATTGATTCCAAGATGTAAAGACTCATCAGAAGTCTCAGGATTATAATCATTTTGATGATATTTAGCTTAGAAAAATTTAATATGACTGAAGTAATGAAGAAAGAAATGTATGCCTATACTGGCTCAATTAACTTTATATTATTTTTTACCTCATGTTGTCTCTGTAAGTTATTTTGCTCAGCTCAGAACTTTTCTCTAAATTTAAAATTCATGTTGCCACCTATATCATTCAGTGTTGAATTTCTAGAATACTACTTATCCATAAAAAAATTAAATCTTGTCTTTGGTGGTCAAAGACAGGTAACTGGAAGACATTGTGTTAAGTGAAATAAGCCAGACACAACAGGACAAACACTGAATGTTTTCTCTCATATGTGGTAGTTTAAAAAAGTTGCTCAAATAATAAAATTGTTTCTACCACAGGCTAAGAAGGACAGGAGGTGGTGGTATTGAGTTAAGCTACATACTGGATCATAAAATGTTGCTAGGTGGAGTAACCTCAACAACAACAAAAAAGCTGAGACAGGCCGGGCATGGTGGCGCATGCCTGTAATCCCAGCACTCAGGAGGCTGAGGCAGGAGGATTGTTGTGAGTTTGAGACCAGCCTGAGCTATAAAGTGAGCTTAAGGCCAGCCTGAACTGCATAGTGAGACCCTGTCTCAAAAAGACAAAAAAAAAAAAAAAAAGTTGAGACAGAATGCCAATTACTCTGATTTTATCATAACACATTACATTGAAGTATTAAAATGTCATACAGTATTAATATTTTTATTATTTTAATTCTTTTTCCATATTCGGTACAGACTTAAATTTTAACAAAGCAATACTTGTTGGAAAATACATGCTCCGTCTTATGATTAAAATGTTTGATATTCAGACAGTGAGGTTAAACCCACCTGCATATGTTGTAGGGCATCAATAAGCTTCTCTTCTGGAGGGTTACCAACATAAGTTTGAAGATCAAAAATTAAAGAAAAAAAAAAGGGCTGCAAGGACAACCAACATTTTGGCCCTAAACTTTTAAGGTCATAAGGATGCAGGATACAGGAGAACCTGTACAGTAACATCATGTAACTCAGTTGTGTTCCAAATATTCTGATGAAGGAGATTATGAGGCCACAGAGGAATGTGATCAATGATGTAGTGTGTGCCTAAAGAGAGTCACATGGAGAGAAATCATTCTCTCAGGCTTTCACACAGAGCAAATTGGTCAGGCACTGGCCATGACTCATCCACATGGCTGACACTGACAAGGGATCTACAAAGTGCAGTACAGGGTTTCGGGATAAGTCACAACAGGGACTTGAGTGACTTTTTCAAATAGAAAAGATACATTTCCTGTTATATAGGTCTTGCTTTATGTTGGTCTTAACCATCCAGCAGAAAAGTGTAGAAAGGAGGTGTGAAAAGTGAAGCCATGTTAATATGCTAAGCTGTGGAAGGCTGTAGTCAACAGATTCAGACATTTACTGTCCTGTGGACAACCCACTACTATTGTCGATTACTGGACTATATTGGAATATTTTGCTGAACTCATGCACCTACAATATTTGGATGGCAATGGAATACCAAACTCTGACAAAACTAAAGAAGGAAAAGGTGGCATAAGTGAAGGACCATTTTGTTTCTGTATATGCAAATTAGTTAGGATAGATATATAGCAATGTTCTCTTAATTAAATAAGAAAAAATATTTGTACTAATAGTGTTTGGTCAGGATATCATGTCTGCATCTTGTGCTATGAATTACTACTACAAAGACAACAATATGCAATGTATTAATTGTAACTCCCCTACCAACCTGTTTTGAAGCTGTCTCATTGCAATTTTTTCTCAATAAAATTAATAAAAAATTTTTACTTAGAACACATTTAATATAAGAAGGCAACAGATACGTTATTCAATAAATTACCACTTATAATTTTTGCATAATTATGTTTTTATAGATTTTATATTTCTTTTTTCCTTCATGTCTCTTTTTAAAAAGAAAACAAATAGAACTACTTTTTCTCCTTCCTGCATTTCTTTAGTCACCTTCCTCTGAAAATGGTGTATTTCACTTCTATGAATGCTTGTATACTTTTATTCCATGCATAGATCTTTAAGAGAACATATTACTCTGTATGTTTTAAGATGTACACAAGCTACGATTTATTTATACAATGGAGTCTTTTATTATAACTTAAAAGAATAATGTAGATATATATTTATTGATAGGAATCTGAAAAACATAAAATGAAGGTAAGTAAATGTGTCAGTAAAGAACTTTTCTAATCTTTTCTGCTTCCTGTATGGAAGCACAAAGAATGTGGGACATTTTTTAGACAGGAACTTGGCCATGCTTTCAAGGTGGGAATGGCTTCACTTTGCCCCTATAAAAGGTTGGAAATCCTTGGTATATTCTACATGGGTCCTCCCTATTTGATTGTGATCTCTATTCCCAGCCTTAGTTCATGGAAATTTCCTATGCCTCAGCCATAAGCCTTCATTTGTTCTGTGGAGAATTCTCTAATATTCACACTGCCGTTTTCTCCTCCATTCTCTTAAGCCCGAAAAATTTCTACTACTTCTGCAAGTCAGAGAAGCTTCTGCAAGGAAAGGAGACTAGAGGTGAGTACCTAACAACTGTAGGAACTAGATTAAGAAAATGGAGGAGAAAAAGGCAGTGAGACTTGCAGATTCCTGAACCTCCAACTTCTGATGAAGTCTCCCTTTCAGATAGGCTTTTAGCAGCATGGTCCAATAGAACTTCTTCATACATTATCTAAGGATGATGAGCATGTTAAATATAGCTAGTGATAATGGAGAATTGAGTTTCTAAATTTTGACTGGTTTACACTTAACTAGCCACTTAGTGCAGCTCTAGGATCTTGTTCTTTCCCTTAAAACTGCTTCTTAGCATCATACTTCCATATTTACCTGTGTGTACAGTTGCTTAATATCTGTCCATTGAGCTTCTGAACTTTAAGAGGAGACAACCATGGCTGCCTTATTCAGCATCAGCATTCAGCACAGTGCCTGGTACACAAGGACACTCAATTGAGCAGGACATTCATTGAGCAGGTCACTTCCAGTAGCATCCTAAGGAATGTAGATTGCAATTGTTAGATAAAAAAGGCCTTTTTGGAATTGTGAGCAAGAAACTGACAAGATAAATTCTGCATTCTGCTTCTTAATTTTTGTTGGTGTAGATCTGTGATATATAGTCAATAATTCATCTTAGAGCATTACAACGTACACATTTAACATCTTGATCATTTTCATTTTCCCTTCTATCTTACTCATCCCTCTCTCTCCTTCCCCAGATCTTATTCCCATCCACACAGAGTACACCCCCTTGTGTCTTTGTAATGTTATGAAGAAAAAAAATAAAATTTCATAACAAAATAATAGGAGAATGACAATGCTTAATAACATATTCACTGTCATTATCTTCACTCAGGGACAAAAAGGATTCTCTCTTACAAAAAAAGAAAATTCCTTTTTGATGAACTAGTAGTATAAAGTAAACAAATTAACATATAGTAAAATATTTTAATACAGTAGAATATGTACTTCAGGGAATTATTTGAACTTCTTCCTACTTCCCATTTATCTATCCTCTATATTGTCTTCTCTCTTTATCTTGTTACATTCTTTTCCCATATAAGAGAAACCCTATATTATTTAAGCTTCTGTGTCTAACTCATTTCACTTACTATTATGTTCCTAAGTTGTGTCCATTTACCTAAGAATGCCACAAGCTTATCTATATGGCAGAGTCCACTGCGTAGAAATATGACTTTGTCCTTATCTTTTCAACTGTTGATGCACATAGGTGATTTCCAGGATCTAGCTACAAGAAAGTGTGCTACTGTAAACCTGGCTGTGCATGTGTCTGTGTAATGTGATGATTTTAACACCTTTGAGAAGATACCTGGAAGACATAGTGCTGGGTCCAACAAAATTTCTATTTTTTAGTTGTTTGAAGTATCTCCAAACTCATTTTTATAGTGGTTGTTGTACTAGTTTACATTCCTGTCAGTAATGTAGAAGAATTGATTTATCCACATATCCTGACCAGTTTTTGTTATTATTACATTTGTTGACCATGGCTATTCTTTCAAGGTCAGATGGTATTTCAATGTTGTTTTAATTTGCATTTATCTAATGGCCGGAGCTGTTAAAGATTTTTATCATTAATTTATTGATCATTCGTCCTTCTGAGAAGTATCTCTTCATTTCAAATGGTAACTTTTGATTGAGTCTTTTATTTTTGAAAGTTTAACTTTTTTGAGTCCTGTATATATTCTAGATGTACTCTTCTGTCCAAGTAATAGCTGGAAAATTTTGTTGCCATTTTATAGGTTGATCCTTTACTATTTCACTTGTTTCCTCTGTTATGCAGAAGATTTTCAGTTTGATATGATCACACTTGCTGATTCTTGGTATTATTTTGTTGTAATTGGGGTTCTATTCAGAAATGCCTTGCCTATTCTTACATCTTCAGCAATTGTACATATTTATCTTCCATCAAACTAAATATTTATATTCTAGCATTTAGATGTTTTATCCATTTTGGTTTTAGTTTAGTACATAGTGAGATACATAGGTCCAGACTCAATCTTCCACATGTGGGTGTCCAATTTTCCCAGCACCATTTATTTATTAAAGAGAGTATCTTTTCTGCAGTGTGTGTTTTTTGGCTCCTTTGTGAAGTACCAAACAGTTGTATTATCTGGAGTAGTTTCTGCTTCTATCCTGTTCCACTGGTGCACATGGTTGGTTTTGTGCCTGTACCATGCTATTTTAATCACTGTAGCTTTATAGTATAACTTCAAGTCATGTTTTGTGATGTTACCTACTTTTCTTTTATTACTCTGGCATGCTTTCATTCTGGATTTCTTCTATTTCTTTGTAAAGTTTAGGATTACTTTCTCTAGGTCTGTGAAATTTGTTGTTTTTATTTTGATTAGCATTGTGTTACATAAGTATATTAGTGTTGATAGTATAGTTATTTGGTTACATTGGTTCTGCCTATCCAGGAACAAGGGATATATTTCCATTTCCTGATATCCTCCTCTAATTCCTTTTTGAGAGTGATGTAGTTTTCATTGGAGGTTAATACAGGAATACTTAATTTTCTGATGCTATTGAGACTGGTGCTGTTTTCCTAATTGCTTTTCCAGGGAGTTCATTGTTAGTGTACACAAATGCTACTCATTTTTATATGTTTATTTTTTTATCCTGCTACATTGTGGGATTTAGTTATTCGTTCTAGGAGTCTTTTGATGGAGTTTTGGTGTCTTCTATGTAAAGGATCATGTCACCTGCAAAAAAGATTTTTACTTCTTTATTATACATATCTCTGTTGTTTCTTTCGCCTGATGTTGGATTTTGTGAAAGTTTATTTCATCATCTATTGAGATGATCACATGATTTTTTTGTGATGAGTTACATTTAGTGATTTATCTATTTTAAGACTTCTTTCATCCCCAGAGTAAATCCAACTTGGTCATGGTTTTTGATCTTTTTGATGCTTTATTGCATTCTGTTTGCCAATATCTTGCTAAAATTTTGCACTTACATCGATTGCACAGATTTGTCTATAGCTCTGATTTGGTTGGATCTTTTTCTGATTTTAGGATCAGGATAATGTAGGTACTGAGAATCATTTTGTTCATACTTCTTCCTTCTCATTTTTCATAAAGATTTGAGGAGTGTTGGTGTTACATCATCTTCATAGTTCTTATGGGATTTGATTGTGAATTCATCAGTTCAAGGCTTTTCTTATTTGGTAGGTTTTCAAAAATTACTGCTTTAATTGCACTTCCAGCAATTGGACTGGTCAATATTCTTGCATCTTCTTTTAGATTTGTTAATGTACATATATCTAGGAATCTATTTCTTCTGAAAGTCTAATTTTTTGGTGTATGTGTTTATGAAATAGCAATAACTTTCTGAATTTCAGCATTGTTCTTTGTGATTTCACATTTCTAATTTCTAATTGTATTAACTTGCACATTTTCTCCCTTTTTTGGTGAGATTGGCTAAGTATTTGTTTATTTTATTTATTCTTTCAAACAGCCAGCTCTTCAATTCTTGGTTCTTTGTATTTTTTGTCTCTATTTCATTTATTTCTTCTCTGATTTGTATAATTGTCTTTCCTTGTACAAGCTGTGGGTTTGTACTCTAAGGCCTTGAAATGCTTAATTTGGTTGTTTATTTGCGCTTGATTGTTTCACTGATGAGGATATTCACAGCTATTAACTTCCCTCATGGACTTCTTTCATTGCATGCATGAGTCCTGCTATGTTGTACTGGCATTATCATTTAATCCCAAAAACTGACTTATTTCTGTCTTAATTTCCTCTGTGACCCACTGATTATTCAGTAGTGTGCTATTTCATTTTCATACATTTGTATAGTTTTTGTGATTTTTTTTTTTTGCTATTGGTTTCTAGTTCCATTGCATTATGAGATAGTAATACATAGGCAAAATTTCTATTCTTTAGGATTCCCTTAGGCATACTAAATAGTATGTAGCTTATTTTATTAAAAATACCACATACAGCCGAAAGAATGTGTATAATGGGTGGAATATTGTGTATATCTATTAAGCTTATTTATTCAAAGTTTTCGTTCAACTCTGATATTTGTTGATTTTTGTTTACTCAATCTGTGTATTTGTGATAATGTGGTATTGAAATCCTCCCCAATAATTGTCTTTATGTTTATCTGGTCTTTTATATCTATTAATATTTCTTCTATGAAGTTGGGTGCACCATGGTTTTGTGCACATATATTCAAAATTGTTATCTCTTCCTGTTCAATAGTTCTCCTAAGGAAAAAGTAATGTGTTTTGCCATTTTTATCAGATTTATCTTGAAGTCTATTTTTAAAGTAAGTTTTCTACTCCTACTTTTTTTCAGGCTACTTTTGCATGGATTATTGTTTTCAATCTTTTGTTTTAGACTATTAATTTCTTTTTGTGTTAAATGTGTTTCTTTACACAGCATAGGGTTGGATTTTATTTTATTTATTTATTTATTTTGGCAGAACCAGGGATTGAACTCAGGTCCTTGTAATTGCCAGGCAAGCGCTTATTCCACTGAGCCATGTCCCTGGTCCTTTGGTTGGATTTTATTTATTGATCCCTTCTGCTAATTTGAGTCTTTTGATTAGAGTGTCAAGTCCATTTACATGGATAGTCTCAATTGACAGGTATTGACTT
Source organism: Ctenomys sociabilis (assembly GCA_004027165.1). Classification (NCBI taxonomy): domain Eukaryota; kingdom Metazoa; phylum Chordata; class Mammalia; order Rodentia; family Ctenomyidae; genus Ctenomys; species Ctenomys sociabilis. Next base: position 11,495 of record PVKA01026875.1, read on the forward strand.
ACTTCTGTCACTGTATTATTTTTCTGATGATTTTTTTTTATTTTTATTCTTTCTACTTAATTTCTAGCCCTCTCTGATACATTCATTTTATTGGACTTTTTGGTATTGTTACTTTTAGAGTGTTGGTTTAGTGGATATGAACTTACATATGTTTGCTTTATCATAAAAATATTTTACTTTTCCATCAATTTTGCAAAAGAATTTTGATTGCTACAGTAGTCTGGGTTAGAATTTGTTCTTTTTAGAGCTAGAAACAGTTCATTTCATGCTTTTCTTACTTATAGGATTGTGTTGAGAAGTCTGTCACAATTCTGATTGTTTTTCCATCAGAATACCAAATGCTTGTTGTGTTGCTTTTCCTTAGTAGCTTTTAAGATTCTTTCCTTACATTGTATTTCTTGCATTTTAATTATTGTGTGGTCTGGAGTGCTTTATTCTGATCATGATTCTGAGCAACTGTGGGAATCTGCTTCACAATTGTCCCATTTTTTTAATGGAAACCAGGATCATTTGTTAAAGAACACCTACACTTTGTTGAGGGTTTCCATCAAGATAATTGGCCTCACTGAGCATCGGTGTTGTGCACTTATGCCAGGCAACGTCTTCTACTGTCAGAACAAGTACTCAGATGGAGGAATGAGATGCAATTGCCCAAGGAAGCAAACTGTCAGCAAGCCAGGAACTGTTTCTCTCAGCTGCAACACTGAGAGATACAATGCAGGGCATCAACTGCATGTTGTTCCATATGGTTCTAAAAAATATTCCCAGGTTTCTGGCCTGAGCAAATGAATAGAATGCTGCACAGTTCTAAAAGGTGGTAGATGTTAAAGATGTGGATAACTTAGGAACAGATGCTATGCTTAACTTCTTTGCACTTTTATGAATTATCACCTGCAAATTTTACAACAGACATGACAGGACCAAGTAAGGGATGGCACCATTACTTGAGACACAAATTCCTTCTTGGTGTTTGTTTCCCTATAGCTCAAATTACCCTTATGGACAGCGATCCAAGGATAAATTAGTGTACATTCCACCATCATTTTTCCTAACTTTCAACATACTTTTATTTAAACACAGTAATATGGTACACAGAATGCTAAAATGTACCATAAGATTCCTAATCTCTGGAACATGTCCTAAATAATCTGTCTCTCTTTGATGTGAACAGAACCAGGAATGTGACACTCCCATGATTATCTTACATTATATGGCAAAGACAAAGAGATGTTACAAATATAAGCAAGATGAGGTCCTTACGTAGTTAAAATTTTTGAGCTAATTAAAAGAAAAATTATCTTACAGACAGTTGAATAAATTAGTAAAGTCCTTTAAAATAGGTTGTAGACATCATAAATCTACTATTAGTCTTGAAAAAAGAATGCTGCCATGTCATGGTAGAGGACATAGATGGGACAATGTGGCAAAGACCAAAGGGCAGCCTTAAGGACCTAAAAATGGTCTGCACTGACAACAGCTGGCAAGACCATGGAAGCCTCAGTCCTGAAACCACAAGGAAAATAATTCTTCTAAGAATGTGATGGAGCTTGGAAGTGGATTGTTTCCCACTCAGGCCTCTAGAAATGTAAGTGCCAAACAAATTTATTACAGTTTTTTAAGAGCACAACAGATGACCCAGTTTGGGAAAGCCTGGACACCTGGACTCCCAACCTATGGACACTGTAAGATAATAAATACATGTGACATATGAGATAATATGTATATAATAATAAATATGTGCTGATAACTTTGTGGTAGTTTATTTTGTGGCAAAGAAGCTAGTATAAGTAGTGCTCAAAATGAAGTTATAGAATGCTTCCTATCTTTTAATCATGGACCATGGGCCTATTCATGAGGAAGAATATACCTTAATTTCTTCATCTGTAAAATGGGAATAAGAATAAAAACATATTTACTTGTTTATTGAAAGGAATAGCTAATGCTTGCATGTTTTCATTTTAAGTTTTGGAACAATTTTGTATGATTATGGTTAATAATCTGAACAATTAATCTGAAGTTAGTAATGCACAATGTGGCAAACATTGTTGGGTTTCTGCCATTTTGCTTAGTGAAATTCTGTATTGTTTCTAATATTTTTTATGATTCTTTGCTCTCTTTGAAAAATAAAGTAAAATTTACAAAATTAAAAAAATACTGATAAAAAGAATAAAAGTACAACTTATATACTTTTGTAAATATTAAAATTAATATTACATCAATTGTAATACTGGCATTAAACCAGTATTCAACTAACACACTTATTATTATAACAATTATTTTTATGATTATGTAATTCTTACTGAGTTATAAGTTCCATCAGACCTTAATAATTAGATACTGAAGTAAACAAAATTAGTTATAATTGATTTGGGGGTTGTTGAGCTATGATGGGATAATCCAAACAGAATAATAAAATTTTTATTTTTGATGTTATGAAAATTTAGTAGGTACCTACCATGTTTTGGGGAAGAAAATGAGTAAAACTAAACCTTAGAACTTTAAAAGTAAAAAGGTCAGGATTTTATGAGGAAAAAATGTTTAGACAATGTAGCATAGATTCTATTCAAACTTTTTTCCTAAGATACTCACTGAAGCACAGCATCTATACATAAAAGTGCATAAAATCTAAATGTATACATGAAAATTAATTTTTAAGTATTTCCATGTACCTGACACCCAGATGAAGAAAAAATTACATTAGGAAACTCTGGGAGTAAGTAAAGAATAAATTCTCCAGTGTTATCCTTCCTGATGGGTGGAAAAGGTGGGATATTTATATAGCAATTCGCTTCAAACTTCAGGTTATGTTGGAATCACCAATAGCTAGAGAAAACAGACTGATAAACTGTACCTCCAGTCTTTGCGACTCAGAAGATCTGAGATGGTGTTTCATCACTTGCATTTCTTTTATTAAAATTAATTGTATTGATATATTTTAAGTATACATAATGTTACTTTTATCATAAGGAATTTGTACCTGTTTATGATATATCTGCCTGTTTTCCTCACACATGTGCATTTTGCCATGGACTATTTCCCTTCTCCTCATCTACTGCTATCCATGATTTATTGTATTTGTTCATATTTTACCTCACTCAAAAGGAGAAATCATACTGTATTTAAATACGGTGCCTGGTTTACTTCACTCAGCATTATATTTTCCAGATGCATCCATTTTGCTATGGATGTCATTCTTTATATCAAAATTATGTATGTGTATATCACACACACACTGTGATTTCCTTTTTTTCCAGATAGTTTACACATATTTATTAAAATTGATATGTTTAGCCTTCTCTTCAGGGCCGGGCACATAGCTCAGTACAATAAGCGCTTCCCTGCAAGGTCCTGAGTTCAGTCGCTGGTACCACAAAAAAACAACTTCTTTTCAGTGCGCATCTGATTGCCTTTGTAAGGATAAACTGTTATTTCCTTTTCAAGAATCCACTGATGGGCATATAGTATAGTTTCAGGACTTAGCTATTATGAATTGTGCTGCTATGAATTTTCATATACACATAATGCTGCAGCACGATTTCCTAAGCTCTTAGAGGGAAGATACCTAACAGGGGAATCAGGGGGACATATGCAATTTCTAACTTCACTTCTTTGAGATATCTATATACTGATTTCCATAATGGTCATCCTATCTTACATTCCTGCCAACAATGAAAGAAATTTCCTTTTTCCCACATCCTCACCATCGTTTTTATTATTTCATTTCTTAATAACCATTTTTCCAGGAGTAAGACAGCAGCCTAGCATTGTTTCAATTTGTGTTTCTCTAATGGCCAAAGATAATGAGCATTATTTCATGACAATTTGCAATTTTTTCTTCTGAGAAGTCACTGTTCCTTTCCTATTCCCATTTGTATACTGCATCCTTAATTTTAGGTAGTTTAACTTTTTTGAGTTCTTTGTATATTCTAGATATTAGTCCTCTATGAAGAGTAGCTGCAAAAAAAGTTCCCATTGTATAGTTCTCTCCTCACTCTATTGCTTAATTATCTTGCTACAGAAAAGTTCATATTCTGATATAATCCCACTTGTGGGTTTTTGCTGTTATTTCTTGTGAGATTAATGTCTGTATAGAAAGTCCTTTTCTTACACCTATGTCTTCTACTGTTTTACCTTCCAGAAGTCTTATGTTTCAGTTTTAATATTTAGATCTTTGATTCATTTTGCATTTAATTTAGTATATGGGGAGAGTTAAAACTCCAGTTTTAGTCTTCTGCACAGAGACAGCCAGTTTTCCCACAGCATTTATTGACTAGGTTATCTTTTTTCCAACATATGCTTTTTTTCCCTTTGTCAAAGACAAAATAGGTGACTGTACTAGGAGCAATTTATGTATCCACAGTTCTATTCCATTCACCCATATATTTGATTTTTATCATCATTGCTTTTTTGTATTTAAGTGCAGGCTATACAGGGTCTCACTATGTAGATTGGACTCAGTGATTCTCTTGTTTTCAGCCACCCAAGTGCTGTGATGACAGGCACGCACCACCATGCACAGTCTCAATCGCAGTCTCAGTGTGTACCAGGGCTGGCGGCCAGAACTGCATGCCAGGGATCAAACCCTGGCCCTCGCACTCTGCCTAAGCAGGTGCTTTAGTCTGCTGAGCTATCTGGCCAGCCCTAAAATCATTGCTTTGTAGTATAGTTTAAAAATAGGCATTGCTTTGCCTTCTGCTTGTTCTTGTTGCCCCAAATTGCTTCTGTTATTCTGAGTCTCTTCTGGTTTCATATGAATTTAAGGACTGTGTTTATCTAGATCTATAAAGTGTACTCTTGCTGTTTCATTTGTGACTGTGTTAAACTGTTGTTTTTGTTGTTGTTGTCTATTTTTTTTAGCAGTGTCTGGACGTATAGTCCATGATGGCCTGCGACTCCTTGTAATCTTCCTGCCTAAACTTCAGTGTTCTGGTATTACAGGTGTGCAACACTATACCTGCACTAAATACCAGTTTTGGGCTTGGGGAGTATGGCCATTTTCATACTATTGATTCTTCCTATCCAGGAACAGGAGGCATCTTTCCATTTTATGATCCGTTCTTCAGTCACCTTTTGCAAAGAACTGCAGTTTTCTTTGTAAGTCTTTAACTTCCATGTTATGCCACCTAGGTATTTCATCTTTTTCTATCGCTACTGAGAATGACATTATTTTTATAATTTCTTTCTCATTCCATTCCTTGTTGGTATACAGAAATGCTAATGATTTTTCTGTGTAGAAATTGTGTCCTGATTAAGTTGCTGAAATCTATTATTAATTCTAAGGTGTGCATCTCCTATTTAGAGTTTCATAAAATTTGTAAATAATTACAATTGAGATTCTCCACATGTACATATATTTTCCCTTTTATTTCTTTATTTTTACCTGATTACTCTTGCTAATGTTTCAATTGCTGTGTTGGATAGCGTAGGTAACAGTGGACATCCCTATCCTGTTTCTGATTTTACAAGCAATCCTTTTAGATATTCCCCATTTACTATAGTGCTGGTTATGTGTTTTTCATATATAGCTTTTATTATATTTGGGTATGGTCCCTCTATATATGTTTTCTTCATCAATTTTCATCATGAGGATGCTGGATTCTTTCAAAAGATTTTTCTGTATGTATTTATATAACTGTAGTTTTTGACATAGTGATTTTTGTATGTAATGTATTACATTTACTAACTTACATATGTTGAATCATTCTTGCACCTCTGGGATCAAAACTGCTTGAACATAATGTGTCATATTCTGTATATATGTTTAAAGATGTGGTTAAGCTCAAAATGTTCTTTAATTTTTTTGTTTTGTTGATTTATCTGTTTGCAAAATAGAGTATTAAATTCACCTTCTGTGAGTGTGGGTACCGTTTATCTGGTCTTTTAATTTTAGCAGTTTTTGTTTTGTGAAGATAGGTTCATATATGTTTATCAATGCTATCTTTTCTTGTTACATTGTTTCCTTAGCTAGTATGTACTAATTTTATTTCTTTGTCTTTTCCAATCAGTTTGAGCTTGAATTCTTTTGTTTTGTGGAACCAGGGATTGAACTGAGGTCCTTGCGCTTGCCAGGGAAGCGCTTATTTTACTGAGCCATTTCCCCAGCCTTCCAGAGCTTGAATTCTGATATTACAAGTGCTATTCCTGCTTGTTTTGCAGTTCCTGGCACATGAAATGTTGTTTTTTTTTTTTCCTCCCTAACTTAAATGTATGAATATTTTCTAGGTTAAATGGGTTTCTTCAGTGGATCAGTCTATTGTAATTTTTCATCTAATGTGTCAGTTTGTGTCTTTTAATTGGAGAGCTGAAGTGATTAAAATTAAGAGATATTACTGAGCTATGTTGTTTAGTTATCTCCATTGCTTTCTTTATCTGTTTATATATATTTTGTTCTATTTTTCCAGACTTTTTTGGTTCCTGTTTATCCACTGACTTCATTAGTTCTTTCTGTATTTTTGTCTGTGACTGATTCTTTATTTCTGTCAAGAATATTCTTGAGTATTTTCCTTAGAGCATATCTATATTTGTATGTCAGCTGAGCTAGCTTTTCTATTGGAAATTATTTCTTCACCTAGTTTGAAGCATAGTCTTGCTGGATTAGTTAATCTGGGTTGAAAGTTATTTGCTCCTAGAACTTGAAATATTTCAATCTAAGCTGTTCTTGCCCTTAGGATTTGTGTTGAGAAGTTGGTCTTAATTCTAATTGGTGCCTTAAAATATGTCTTTTTTCTCCAACTGCTTAAATTATAGATTTGTATGGGATATTTCTGACTTTAATAAGGCTATACCTTAGCCAGCTTCTTTACCATCAAATGTGTATGTTATTCTATAATCATTTACTTGTAATTAAACTCTTTTCCTACATTTGCACGTTTCCTTTGATTTCTGTAAGCATATTAGTGAATTCATCCGTGCTATCTTTTAGTTTTCTTCTAATTCCCATTAGTCTTATATTGGTCTCCTTGTCATCTAGTTGCTGTTGGATAGTCTTCACTTATTCTTTGACTTTCTTTTTATGCTTTCTTGAGCTCTTTATCATAATACACTATTTTGTCCTCGAAATCTGATCCTTTGTCTTTGCATTTGTCATTTCTGCAATGCATCAATTCTACACAGTATTTTGTTTCACATATTTCTATCTGACTACTTTTTGAGGATTTCATATACTTGTGGAATCTCTCATTCAGATTTTGAACTGTTTGGTTAGCTCATCCAGTTCTTTAATCTATTTAATTGAAATCACTGTGCACATATTGAGTGAAATTCCTGTGAATTTTCAATTTATGTCCTCTTTGAACTCGTACATTCTTCATCCCTTCTGTGCACTTCTTATAGATTCCTGCGACATGAAATATTTTGCTTTTCTCTTTGTGAATCCCTGCTCTGCCTTGTGAGAGTTGGGTGTTGTATTAGAGATGTGTTTTTTGCTTTCCCATTCTCCTCCATGTATCTATAGGATATATACAAATATCTTTTTTCCCTTTCATTTTATAGAGGTCACTGCAGGTTGGGGACTAGAGAAGTAAAAAATGTTTGTGGTTTGTGTGAAGATTTTTAGTAAGATGTTGCCTTCCCATGAATAATTTTTAGTTCTCTATGTTCAATGCTAGTATTTGTGCCTTATATTGCTTACTCTAAGTGATTTCACCCCTGTACCTATGTTTTGCTGAAAGAATCACTTCTGGTTCTAACAGCACTCACAGATGCAATCTTACCATACTTCTATATGACAGTCCTTGCAGTTGTATTTCCCCACCTTGTCTATTTTCTATCCAAACTATGACAGTTTATTATTTCTAATTGTTCTGCAATGAAGCAGTTGAAGTGGAGTCGGGAAAATGGGAGGTAGTTTGATGAGTAATTTTATATATGAAGAGTGAGGCTTGAAGTGTGAATATTGGTAGATAAGGAAAGTTTTATGTGGTATCTGATTTCATTGTAGTACTTTTAGTTGAGGTAAAAGTTAGTTTTGGGAATTTTCCAAGGATATTTTGTGAGACAAGGATGAGACACGGGAGAAAGGCAATTTATTTTTGGAATGGGGAAAGATATATAGCTGTCAGAACTTGCTGATAGGGAGAAAAATAAACTAAGTAAGATATGTTGAGCCAAAGACTTAGGATGGAGAGGGTCAAGGATTAATAAAAGAGGACAGGAGTGTCCCCAGGGGAGCTAAGTATGGAGAATTTAAGTACTTGGATGAAAAGTACTTTGTTAAAAGAATAATGAAATATATTGATAACATTGTTTCCAGAATTTGAGATGAAGAAACTAAGTCGGGAGCTGAGATGAGCAAGAGAACCTAGATACCTTGTAAATCAGAGCCAATGAAAGAACAAACACACAAAAGTAGCAACATAATGAGCACAAGAAACCAAGAAAATATATAACATAATCTCACATTACTGAATAAATTAAGAAATACGCAACAACATAAACCTATAAGATGTCAGAAGGGAACAGACGTTAAACATTCCAATGAGACATTGCATATGTGGTTTGCAATAGCTTCTTTGCCATAAAAGCTGAGTGCTTATGCATCATCAACTCCTCTTATCTTTCCACTGCAATACTAAAGCTAACTCAGACTCAGAATTTCTTTCAGGGAGATTGCAAGCATTCTTGTGCAGCCTGATCCAGTACCAATTTTGGTGATATGAACTCTTTCTGTCCTTTCTGGGTGTGCCGGTGGATTTGTCAGACAAATATACTAGTAAAATGTTCACTGAGTCAGGATTATTCCTATGTAATAAATCTGCTTCAGTAATAACAGGCTAATACATTATAGTGATATACATAAGGGGTAAGTTGAGAAATAACATACCATGGCGTCTTATTCTGCATCATTCTTTTGCCTAGAAAAGAAAACCATGGTTATGGTTATAGTGCTACTTTGTTACCTTTGTTAAGAGACCTGAATTATGCTTATTTATATAATATCCTATAATATTCAATAATATTTTCAGACTTTGAATATTTACTCCAGAATAATATAGAATAAATCACATAATTTAGGAAATTCCTAAGAACTACCAAATATTTCATTTACTGTCTCAAATATTGCAGAGCCAGATGTGGTGGCTCATATCTGTAGTCCTAAGACTTAGGAGGCTGAAACAGGAGGATCACTGTGAGTCTGAAGTCAGCTTGAACTATGTAGTGAGACTCTGTCTGAAAAAACTCAAGTATTGAACAATTTGGAAGACTAAAATAATTATTTAATACCACCTTCCATTCCTTATTGTTGGACACTATTTCTAAGGAGAGCTACTTATCTGAATTGTTCCTCAAGGTAGAGGCATAGGCATAGTCCACTCTGTTTACCTGAAAATACTAGAAGCCACTGATGTAAGATGATATTTTCAGAAACATGAAGAGGTTCTAGTCAAATAGTCCAAGGATTAAAGTGCCTGCTTAGGTAGATGAAGTGGCAGGGGTTCAATGCCCGACACCACAAGTCATGCTGGCCCCGGCCTTGAGGCATGCTAATTGGGACTGGGCATGGTGGTATGTGTCTATAATCCCTGCTCTTGGGAGGCTGAATATAGGCAGATCACTACAAGTCTGATTTACATAGTGAAACCTTGTAGGTCCCATAGACTCCATCCTAAAATAAAAAAAATAAAAAGAATATGAAGAATACCTAGTGTTTATGAGTATGTGGCAAAAAGGGAGCATATGTTTACTGTGACAGAAATTAAATCAATTCAATCACTGAAAACTGTTTAGTATTTCTTCATAAAATCAAAAATACTACTGTTATAAGATCTAGCAATTCCCACTGTGTATATATCCAGAGAAATTTAAACGAGTATGCCAGAGTATAAACAGGTATTCTCATGTTGAAGGCAGCGTTACTCATGATAGCCAAGATACCGAAGATATTTATTTATTTATTATGAGCAGAATATTATATTTTATTGATAAATAGCAATGAAACAGTTTCAAAACTGATTAATAGGACAGTTTCAATAATTAATACATTGTACATTGTTATCTTCATAATGGTTATCCATAGTAAAAGAAGCAGACAGGATGTCCTATCCAAACACTATTAGTACAAATCTTTCTTCTCATTGAATTAAGCGAAAGTAGCTATATATCCATCCTAACTATTCTATATGTACAAATACAAAATGGTCCTTCCTTTGTATCTCCTTTCTTTGTTTAGTCCTGTCAGAGATGGGCATTCCATTGGCATCTAAATACTATAGGTGCGTGAATTCAGCAAAACAATCCAACACAGTCTAGCAGTCCACAATAGTAGTGGGTTATCTGTAGAAGTTGTTGACTTGAGCCCTTCACAGTTCAGTACATTAATATGGCTTTACGTTATATACCTCATTTTTAAACTTTTTTGCTGGATGGTTAAGACCAAGATAAAACAAAACCTATATAACAAGAAATGTAACTTTTGTTTCTGATAAGGTCATTCAAGTCCCCTCAGGATTTATCCTGTAACCCTATACCACAGTTTGCAGATCGTTTGTCAGTGTCAGCCATGTGGATGAGTCATGGCCTTTGCTTGACAAATTTGCTCTCTGTGAAAACCCCAGAGAGTGAAGTAGAATATATACTTTGAGGTAAAGAAAGCTCCTATCCAAGAGAGGGACAGGAGGCTGGGTCCAATGTGGTATTCCCCCGGAAGCTGTCTCTTCTAGGAACTTTTATGGCGTAAAGCCATGTGGTGAGGCTGGTCTAAAGTGGTGAACATGGGAACTCGCTTAGGTGAGCATGAGGTGGGATAAAACTATGGTCAACAAATGAGAATACAAACACCATTGCTCAGGTAAAATTAATTAAATCCAGTATCAAATGGGGAAGCCAGTCACATAGCAACCATGCATGAATATTGGGACAGGGTCTCTTTCTGTTGGGGATTGCTCTGGTGACTCATTTGGACTTTTTCAAGGTGATTGGTATCTATTTAAAATATCAGTTCCAATGTCCATCCCTAGGAAAGTATGTAGCTGTGCTTCCTCTTTTGTGTTGGTCTTGAGGTGTGACCTATATGGGAGGGTGTGCCTCTTCCAAGTTGCAAAGTCACCTTGTCTTCCATCTTGTTTCCTTGAGGACCTGGCCCTGTCTGACTGCTCAGAATATTTCTATCTAATTCAGCTGCCTATAACATTCCCCCCTCTGAAGAAGTAACCTGAAGTGCTATGAAGGAACCATGGGCAATACCCAGTTTGGCTTACTCAGGCTGAAAAGGGTCATAGTTGTTGACTGGTAGTCAGCAATACTCTCCAGAGGTTCTACCTAAAGGCCTTTAATAGAGAGCAGGCATTGTTATCTGGGGTTGGTACAATAGCTTTAAAACTGGAGGAGCCAAAGTCAAAGAAACTATTAAATATATATGGGTCAAATAATAACAACAGGATAATTATGAATACAGTGAAAAATTATTTTCACCAAGTACACAGTAATGACTTCCCATAAAAATAATAAAGATAGTGCCCAGGGGACCTCAGAATCTTACATACCATTGATTTGAATATCTAACATTTTGGATGGCTGTTGAGACATTAGAAGGATCTGGAATGTCATAACATCTTAAAGTTTATAATTATAAAAGGACTAGTTAGAACTTTTTCTAGGTCCATTAGCAGAAATCTCTTGAACATGGTTTATAGTCCCTTTTCTATCTTCCATGGCCATTGGGTATCATCTTAAATAAATTTGCCAACTCTTATTATTACTGAGGATACATGAATTACATGATCTAGGGAAAACACTGAGTACTCTCCAGTTGACAAGTGGGGCCACTGGCTGGGTAACTACTGACACATCTGCATGAACATCTAGTTTAACAGGCTTTCTCCTTATATTGGCAGTAAACAGGGGTTTCCTGAGCCTGAGAGGGGAAGACCCATGATCACCTCAATCTGAAACTTCTTCTGACTCCATCATGAACACTTTCTTTTTTTCTTCTCTAGCAGCTTTGGATGTTTTTTGCTTGAAATGTCCTTTCTCACAGTCTGGATCCAAGGAAGCATTAACTTTTTCCCTGTTTCCCTACTGACTTTCATTCCTGTAAGCTGCCAGCATCACTATTCTCATTTTCTGTCTATAATTTCATTATACAGAAGAAATTAAATGTCTATCATTAAATAAATGAATATAAAATGAATGCTATTTAACCTTTTATAAGGATGGTTCTTCTCATTTGTTCAACATGGATGAACCTAGAAGACAATGCTAAGTGAAAAATACAGACACAGGATAAATACTGAATGATCTCATGTGTGAAAACTAAAAACATCAAACTCATTGGTGAAGAGAATAGTGGTTAACAGAGGGTGGAGTGAGAAGAAAGAGAAATAGAGCCATTGATCAAAGGCTGCAAATTTTCAGTGAGACAGAGAGAATAATCCATAGTGATGTATTACTGAGAATGGTGATCATACTAGTTAATGCATTGTGTATTGCAACATGGCTAAGGGAATAGATCTTAAATATTTTCGCCACAAAAATTATGTGAAATGATGGATTTGTTAGTTAGCCTGGATTATTGTTTCCACATCATAAAAATACTTGAAAACATACCTTTTTGGCTCATAAATAAATAAAATATAGAAGACTACACAAATATTGATGGAGAAATTTGGGTGCTGGTTTTAGGTGTACATACAGTATGAAAGTTGTGGGGTTAGAAAGGCTTCCACCTAGATTCCATAAGAAGTTTGGAAGGTCAGGCAATGTGCCCTGAGAGGGCAGTGTGTAAAGCTATTAGTGTGAAACTGCAGGTACAGTGGAGACCACAAGTTGGGGAAGCCAGGAAAGAGAATCCTCTGAGGAAACCTGCAAGGATTTAGCTAAATCATATCAAGCGAAAAGCAAGGCATGAGAGCTACAACTAACTGACAGCAGCACTATAGGAAAAGAACCACTAAAGCCCTTTGAAGCCCACATCTTTCCACAGATTGCCCTTGATAATGGACACAGAAGTATAAGATTTAATGTTTGTACTGTTGGATTTTGCCTTTGCTTTTTTTTCCCCAAAACCAGCTTATCCATTTTATTTGACTCAGAATATTAAGAACAACAAAATTAAATAATCTTTAATAAATTTCCTCCAGAAAACTCAGTCAGAGAGCAAGCATTCAGTTGTCTTTTCCATGTCATTTAAGACGGAGAGCTCCCAATATTCTTTGGAGAATAAGCAATAGTTGGCAGGAGGTTGCCAGTGTTCAGAGCATCCATTTACACATTCAAACCAGTAGTTCCTATTGCACATATTAACATTTTCCACCTAGCACCTAAATATATGGTACTTCAACAAATAAATTAAAGATTTCCATATGGCATGAAACCATTTCAATTTGAACTAATATCCTTGAAAACTCACATTGAAACATAAGTTTTAATAAATACAGTATGATTCTGTTCTTTTCTATCCACCTATCTGTTCATTTTGAAATGCTAATGTTTATTTTGTGTCACTGCAATTTGGAAGTGCTTAAGTTTCCTTTCATTTGTGCAAAGGCACACAGACAAGAATTTCCTTAAATCTTGGAGACTTTGAACTTGAACTTCTCAGCAATGCTGACACTGTTGTGACTTTGGTAACTCTTAGAGATGAACTAAATGCCTTTTGCATAAAAGTTGTGATGAGTCTTTTGGGAGTCAGAGGTGCAGTATTATAGTGTACATCTAAATGTTTCCTCAAATTGTCATAATGTCTTAGGTGGGGCTTTTCAGAGATGTAAGGCTTGAGCCTTCTTCATGGCCATTTTCTGTGGTTGTCTCTCATCCAGTCACTAAGGGAGAGTAACTCTGGGAACTCTGAAGTGAGGCATGTTGTTAGCAGTTTTGAGACTCAGTCTGAAATAATCAACCTCTTTTCCAAATGGTGCTTGATTAAACACTACAGCAATGTCAGGTATTGCACTAGATTCTTTTTCCAATGCTTGCCTAATATATGCAATAAGTCACTTTCAGAGTAAAACTGCATGAGACTTTTACAGTTTATAATAGGTGTGGTTTTTTCTTGTGCTCAGTGTTGCTTTCCTAGTAACTTTTTCTCCCTGGAGCTCCAAATATGGACACTAACTTTGTATCTGTGGAAATAGCTAGCTTCCCAATGCCTAGGTAGATGGGTAAGCTTCCAGAGTGCCTCATTTTCTTCTCTCCAGTGTGATACATTTCTCCAACTTTTCTGTATCTTCTAATTTTCCTATAAATTCCTTCCTAATTCCTGGCAATTTACTTTTTTGTGTATTTAGTACAGGGCCGACAGGGTCTCACTACGTAGATGGGACTCATAATGATTCTCCTGTTTTCAGCCTCACAAGTGCTGGGATTACAGGTGCGCACCACCACTCCCAGTCTCAATCTCCATCACAGCACACTTCGTGGGAGGGGCTGGCATGGCATGCCACAGATCAAGCCCCTGGCCACTGTGCTTTGCCTAAGCAAGCACTTTAGTGTGCTGAGTTATCTGGCCAGACTACACTTTTTTCTAATTTGTTGTTTTCCAGATATCTGGATTACACATTCTGAAAAAAAATGTATTTTGTTGCTGATCACTATTTCACTGTTTTTATTCCTTCCTAGAAGCACAGGTCTGTATCTTGATTGTGGTAGGTAGATTACATGAAGCTAAACATGCGATAAAACTGCATTTATACACAAGTAAATCCATGACGAAAAACAAATCTGAGTAGGCTCAATACTGTATCAAAGTCAGACTTTTAATTTTAATATTATGCTACCTTTATACCAGATATTAGTGTTGAAATAAACTGGTGAGGTGTGTATGAGATTTCCAGTACATTTTTAAAAATAATTTCTTGTAAGTCTACATTTCTGAACAAATATTTGAAACAAGAACTTCTTTTTTCTTTCAGGTTGAGGAAAAACTATTGGCTAGAAAAGCTTCTGTCGGAGAGGGGGGCCCCGAGCGGGTTGCCCTGGGAAGCTGTCTCTTTTAGGGACGTTTATAGGGCAAAACCATGCGGGACTAAGGTAGAGAAGGGGTCTCGCATAGGTGGATGTGGGCTGGGGCAAAACTATAGTCAACCAATGGGATTACAAGCACCATTGCTCAGGTAAAGTTGATAGGCCCAGGACCAAATGGGGAAGTGAGTCACATAGTAAGTGGGCATGTAGTAATCAGGCATGAATAGAGGACAGGGTCTCTTCCCCTTGGGGGTCGGGCTAGTAACTCACTTGGGTCTTTTTTAGGTGATCGCTACCTATTTAGAATATCAGTCTCTGGTGTTACTCCTTTAGCATCTGTTTGGCCTTTGGGTCTGGTTCACAGCAGGAGCCTCCGTTCCTCCAGAGTTGCAAGTATCTTGTTTTCTGTTATTATTTCTTTTGAGGTCCTGGCCCTAACTGACTGCCTAAAAATATTTCTATCTAACTGCTGCCTACAACATTCCCCCTTCTGAAGAAGTAACCTGAACTGCTGTGAGGGATTTGGGCGATGACTGCTCTGGCTTCTTCATGCTTAAAGGGATTGTAGTTGTGAACCAGTAGTCAGATATATTCTTCAGAGGTTCTATCTAAAGGCCCTCAATAGATAACAGGCACTGTCATTACAGCTTTGAATCTGGAGAAGACAAAGGCAAGGAAACAATTAAGTATGTATGGGTCAAATAATCATATCAACTGGATGACTATGAAAAAGACAAGTTAGATATCTCAAATGTGGGGTTTAATCCCTTTTTTATCTTTTATGGCCATTTTGTATAGTTTTAAACAAACTGGAATTTTTATTATTATTGGGGCACATGAATTGTCAGAAACAGGGCCAACACCAAGTACTCTCCAGCTGGCAAGTGGGGCCACTGGCTGTGTTAAGTACGGACAAATCCGTATGAGCACCTACTGAAAGTTTAACAGGCTTTTTTATATTGACAATTAACATGGGTTCCCTCAGGCTTGAGAAGGGAGACACATAACCACCGCAGTCTGAAACTTTCTCTGACTCCATCATAAACACTTATTTTCCTAGCAGCTTTGGACATTTTTTGTTTGAAATGTCCCTTTTCTCTGTCTGGATCTAGGAAGGCATAACTTTTTTCCATTTTCAGACTGGCCTTCATTCCTATAGGTTGTTAGTGTCACCATTTTTATTTTCCATCTATAATTTTATTTTGTATCCTTTTTACTGAAACACCATCTGAGCAATTTTTACCAACTTAGACAAATTTATTTTTGTAAACCCTTTTTATTTCTGCAGCTCATGTCAGACACTGAGGTCCACTGAACTTATAGACAAAATCTGGTGGATGTGAGTTAAAGGAATCTTAATCTAGCATATTTGTTATAGATTTTACCTGTATGATTACCTGGGCTTTGGTGTCTTCTAGGAAAGAACAATTTTTTTTTTTAATTGGAGCACAAAGTATGAACATTTGAGCTAACAAGTATATTTATACACTTTTTTGAGACCTAGCAATAGTAACTTACTAGCTGTTAGATCTCTGTATTTATGGAGTCTGACAGTTTGTTATAAGTCTCTGTAGCTTTAGTTAAGTGACATCACACCTGTATTAACTATGAGCATGAAATACCTGAGTTATATCAGAAATCAACTGGATTAATTTATGTATTTATCATGAAATACACAGCATTTTCTCAGATTAAACCAATGAAATACCTTTTAAATCTTATATATGAATAAGATATTACATTTGTAAATGTCAGTCTCAGCATCATCTTGATTAGTAAGTAACCTGAGTATATTCTAGTATCTTAGCTATAGCTAAACCAACACACCTCTTAAAATCTTTTTATTGAGGTACAATGACTGGAAGGAAGCTCAGGGCTGGAGAAGGACAAAGAGACCTGTGCCAATGTCCAGCAATGGGCTGGGATTTTTTTTTCCCTCTATAGTCTTGATTACCCAGGGCTCCCCTGATGAGATGACAGGTACAGACTGTCTGTCCCGAGGGAGGAGGCAGGCCCATGGCCGTTTAGTCCTACTGGACCATTGAGGAAGCTGAGTTTTATCTCTGGGGCATTCACCTCAAAGTAGTCTCACTTCTAGTGGCTGCCTTGGCAGTCGGCATGGCTTGTGGGCCGCTTAAGGCAGGCCCTCTTATGCTGTCCTGGCTTCTGACAGCGGTAGCAGATGAACCTCATCGTCATTGAGCTCTTCTTGGAACGCAGAGAATCAGACTTAGGGTCTTTTGAGGCTGCAAAGGCAGCAATTTTTTTATCTCCTTGTTTTTTCTCCCTGGTTTTCTCCCAGTTTCGATTATAGGACATTGAAATAGTTCCTACCAAAGTATCAAATGAGTTGTCTGGAGCAAAAGCTATCTTTTGTAGCTCCCAATCTGTAAGAGTAATTCCTCCCTCTAATTAGCATTTCAGGAAGTATGTTTTACTAGTGTATATACTAAACATTACAAGAAATCAAAGGGGTATGTATCTTTCTCCTAGTTAAATAGCTAAAATTTAAAATAACTAGATGGCTTGGTTCTAGTTTTTAGACCTTTAAGAATACACACTTGAACGAAAAATGTCCTTTCCAGTTTCTCTGCCGGGCCCACTATCAGGTCATCAGGGGTCTGACTGCTTGGGCTCCAGTGACAACTGGAAGGTCCACTGATTGTCTATCTCTTGGTTCATTAAAATTAACTCTATGCTATTTATTCCCAAATGCAATGGCAGCTTATAATGCTGACCATATTTTCATAGAAGTCGAAGCTTTGTTTAAGATTAACATTACATCTTTTCTAATCTAGTCCATAAGTCTGAATAAATCCTCTAAAAGACATCAATGTACTTATTAGGGTCATCTAAAACTTTTCCAAGATCTGACCTTATCTGTTTTAGGTCACTGAGAGAAAAGGGTACATGAACTCTAGAAGTTCCAAATTGTCCGTTTACCTCTTGTAAAGGACATTGTCCTTGAACAGCTTGCCGAAACTCAGCTAAGAATGGGTGTAGTCCTGTAGAGGTCTGGATTATGGCTCTCCACACCCTCTAGACTAGAAAAGTAAATAGAGGAAACCTTCCTTTCAGTATTGGTGGACGAGGCTGTGCCTAATGCTGTCTTGTCCTTAGGCTCCAAGATAGTGATGGCTCAGGCACCTGAGCTGCCTGCTTCTCCTGTGGTTTCCATCCACATTTTTAAAACTTTATTAAATAACAATATCCTTTTCAATACAAACCAAATCTGAAGACATTTTTACCATTTTTATCTTTTTAGTTATAAAATATCATAATTTATACTTTCTTCTGTATTCCATTTGGATTAAATGGCTCTTTGGCATGTAAGAATCGAATGTCTTTGGGTGCTTAATGAAGATAACTCTAAAGGAGTAAGTCTTTGACCATGAGATCCCCATATCTGGAATACAATAAGAAACTTTATGGCATTCCCCTTCCTTATTTCTAATTGATTCCCTCCCTCAAAGTGTCCCTTGAATAACCTTCTCCAGAGCAGGTGGCTGCTCCCACTGGAGAGAAGGGAGACAAGGTCCCACCACCCTATCCACCCTCGAACTGATGTGGATTCTTATCTCCTGAACGTCTCACAAAACCTTCACTTACTCTTACTGACCATATGTAAGTTAACAGCTACAATTAATCCAGTGTTAGGAATTTGTACAGAAAGAAGCATAGCCATGACATAAAATGTCAATTAGAAGAGATTAACTCTCAGGCGATGAAACACACTCCTAGAAACTGAAGGAACAGTTGACTGGAAGATTTCACTCCATGCAATGGGCCTCTCTCCAGACACCTGATTTCTATCTGATCAGCTAGGTAAATATTTTCAGCAACTAAACAAGGTTTGTCCTTGAAGCACACAGGTGACACTTATATTTATCATCTAGTAATCACATTTTACATGTTGGTAAAAACACTAAAGTTGACAAAAACCTTATTCTTAGTTAACACATAAGGCACAGGTATAAAACAATTTCCCGTGACAACCACCATTGTAACCTGTCTCAGCATAATTTCTGAAAGAGTGCTCATTAACTTATTCTACTGAAAAGCTCAGGTAAAGTCCCTAGTTTATTGGCAAAGAGAGAAAAAATATGATAGGTAAGTGGAGATCTTTCAGTGGTCAGGAACCAATTTCCACCAAGGAACCTTCGAGTTTGGCACCTTCACCCCTCAGGCATTCTTTGTTTCTTTTAGCCCACACAGCCAGAGACGTCTCCAGAAAGGAATGCAGCAGTATCTCTGGTCAACATTCCATCTGCCATAGGCTTCAATGGAGATTCACCAAAGAACTGCTGGGGAATCCTGTCCTCTGCTTTATTTATTTATTTTTTCCATTTATTTTTATTTTATTAAAATACAAATGTCAATCAGACAGTTTCAAGACACCTTAACCATACAGAGTCGATGAATTAATACATTGCAAACTGTTTTCATAACGTTTTGGTACTGTACAAGGTGCATACATTAAATTATATTTACAGGTTTTTTTATAGCTGAATTATATCAAAGATTCAATAATTATTTACCTAGTGGATGACCATAGCACTAAAAGCCAACATAATATCCTGTCCAACCACCATTAGTGCAGATCTTGCCTTTCATAGAATTATGTAGAAGCACAGCATTATCTATCCCAACTGTACTGTCTATACACACACATCCTGATTTTTTCTTTCTACAACCCTTCCTTTGTCTACACCTGTCAAAAGTGGGCACTCCATTGACATTCAACTACCTTAGGTTCTTGAACTCGACACCACAATCCAACACAGTCCAGCATTCTGCAACCATAGGGAG
>PVKA01026876.1:0-31227 GCA_004027165.1 Ctenomys sociabilis
TATATATATATATATCCTATTGGATATGCCTGCAGTGAGTTCCAATTTCCTGCCTGGGTTATGGTACATGGTAGGGTAGGATAAGAAAGCACAAGAAACAAAAATAGCAAAGATCTAGGATGACCCATTGTTCTCTAGGAACAAAACCCCAAGAGGCACCCAGGCTCTTGGAGGTCATTCATTACATCTGAGTCAAGGGCAATAGGTAAGTGGCAGTGGATGTTTCCAGGCACAGTAATGGTAACTAAGGTGAGCTAGGAAGATCATAACATTCTTCCAAGCCATGGACAAGGGCAAGGCAGGAAGGCAATAAGAACAGTAATTTCTCTTGGTCCCTTATCCTCTTTAGCAGGTCTTATCAGGCGATGTGAGCACCACAGCGATCAGTAACCCTAGAGCTTCCAACTCTGGCCAGAAAAAAGTAGGATGTTTGGAACATTCCAATCTAAGGAAGAACAAGAAAAAGATTAAGTGTCCCCTAGACTAAATCTATATGTATTTCCCCACAAACTCCAGTATATATACTTCCAAGATTCAGTTATCTCTTCCCACTGCACCTCCCAGAAGTAACCAGTAAGTATATCCTTTATATATTTTCTTACTATACATTTTCAATTCAATTTAATATTTACCATAATTTAGAAGTCAAAACCCTATAAACATATACTCACACTCCTTTCTATCCTGGTCCTCTTAATATATTCTTCCTGGCTCCTACATGATCATTTTTATCACTTCTGGTCTATTGTTGACCACTAGACTTTCGATACCTCATTCATATAGTCTTAACTCTTAACTGATCTTATAAGAGACATATTTGAAAGTTCTTGACAAAAAGAAGCATGCTTGTCATTAAAATGAAGGTGCCAACCTCAAGTGTGGTTCACAGTAGGCATAGTAGATTTCATTAAATGTTTTGTAGTATATGCAATGAAAATATTCAAGGGCTCAAATTCCACCGACTCAAACACACCCTGCTCTGTTCACTGGTTTATAAATTTGTCACAACCAAAACATCACAATGTCTAACATTGCAGATTTAAGTAGCAAAAAAAGATTACCATAAATAAGACATTGTGCTTAAAGATTATAGAAGTGAAGTAAAGTTTTTGTGTCTTCAAGAATGAGTACGAACTCAGTATGGGCCACTAAATAGCACTGAATGAGTCTCATGATCAGGAAAATAGGGTCACGGATAAAGTGTACTTCACAGAAGTTTTGTGGGGATTGTTATAGTTTGTGTCTAGCCATCTTCACAAAACCTCATTGTAAGTCATGGGGCAGACTTCTAGAGTTTGTGATTAACTTATGATCCACTGGCATTATGGGCGTGAGTGCTGCTGGGATTACAGGTGTGAGTACTACACCCAGCCTGGGGCAGATAGCCTGAATACATCTTAACGAAGACAGACTTGCTCTCTGTGGCCATCATCGCTGCTGTTCCTTGGCTCTCTACTCTTTGCTGCCACCATGAACTGCTGCCTTCTGCTATGTGCCACTCTGTCTTGGAGCCAGCCATATGGAGTAAAACCTCCAGTAACTGTGAGATAAATAAACCTTTCCTTCTCTCATTTCAGGTGTTGGGTGTTTTGTCCCAGCAACGAGAGAAGAGTACCTGGGACAGAGATCATCTAGGAAGTGGAACTTTACAATTTTATGTTCTCTTTAAGAATTGCTATGTTTTTTGCTTATAAGTATGTCTTCAAATGGCATCCGCTTAAATATGAAGGCTTCAAGTTTATCATTCTTTACAGCTGAGTAATACTCCATTGTATAAAAATACCACATCTTTTTCAACCATTTCTCATGTGACAGGCATCCTGGTTGTTTCTAAGATTTGGCTATCACAAATTGTTCTGCTATAAACATAGGTACACATATATCACTATGATATGATGTTTTCAGTTCCTCTGGGAAAATTCCCAGTAGGGGGATAGCTGGCTTGAATGGGATTTCCAGTCCTACTCTTTTTCACCAGTCTACATTCCCACCAGCACTGGAGAAGTGTTCCCTTTTCCCCATAACCTCGCCAACATTTGTTGTTGATTGATTTGTTTATGATAGCCATTCTTTCTGGGGTGAGATGGCATCTCAGTGGTATTTTAATTTGCATTTCACAAATAGCTAGCGATGTGGAGCATTTTTTCATATATTTGCTTCTTTAATTTCATCGTCTGAGAAGTGTATATTCATCTCAGATGCCCATTTCTGGATTGAGTCTTTATATTTGAGGGCCCTAATATATCTTAGTTCTTTATACATTCTAGACAGTAGGCCTTTGTCTGATTGATTATTAGTTAGAATTTTTTCAAAATTTGTGGGTTGTCTTTTCACTCTGTTGACAATTTCTTTTGACATGCAGAAACTCCTCAAGAAGAGTTGGTCCCAGTTGTTGATTCTTTCAAGTGTTTCCGGTGTGAATACATGTTTGTTCATGAACTCTTTGCCTACCCCTATGTCTTCAAGAGTTTCACCTTCTTTCTCTTCCAGGAAATTGAGTGTCTATGTTTTAATGTTAAGATCTTTAATCTATTTTGACTTTAGCTTAGTGAATGGTGATAGACCTGGGTCAAGTTTTAGTTTTCAACATGTTGAGAGCCAATTTTTCCAGTACCATTCGTTAAAGAGGCTATCTTTCTTCCAGTAAGTGTGTTTGGCCCCTTTGTTGAAGATCAAGTGGTTAAGTGTGTTCATAGAGGCCTCTGAATCTTCTAGTCTATTCCATTGGTCCACAGGTCTATTTTGTTGCCAATACCATGCTGATTTTATCACAGTAGCTTTGTAGTATAACTTCAAGTCAGGAATTGTAATACCTCCTAACTTGTGTTTGTTGGCCAGGGTTGCCTTTGCTATTCTAGGTCTTTTCTGGTTCCAAATAAATTTTAGGAATGATTTCTCTAGGAGGTATTTTGTGGGTAGTTTAAAAGGGATTGCATTGAATCTATACAACAGTTTTGGGAGGAAAAAAAAATAATTGCTATGTTAAGGACCAGCCAAATAGCTCTGTGGATTAAAACATCTGCAAGCAAACTCCGATGCCTGGGGCTCAATCCCCAACCTGTCATGCCAGCCCTACCACCCCAGGGTATGCTGAGCCAGCAATTGAGACTGGGCATGGTGACGCATGCCTGTAATCTCAGCTCTTGGGAGGCTGTAAACAGGCAGATCACTGTGAGTCCAATATAGTAGTAAGAACCTGGACACCCTGTAATCCCTTCCCTAAATACAAAAGGAAAACAAAAATTGCTATGTTGTTTTTCTGCATCCTAAGAACACTACATTCACTGAGATAAAGTGTGGTTTACTTTGTACTTTGTTGCCTAACATAATGCTTCTCAATTATGAATGTACTATACTTCAAAAAATGTAGTTCCCCTATCTCTGGATTTATCTATTTTTCATTTCATTGTCACTTTAACAGGGATATTGAGCAGAAGACATTATTAATCCACTGAGTGGAGAAGGATTGAGGTAGGGAGTACGAGAGTGGAGAAGAAATGGGAAAATAAGCAGGTAGTGTTAAGGAATGGCATCCATGCTCTGACCTCCAGATACTCTTAGCAGCCCTTCTAGGTTTCCAGCACCTACTACCAACGATGTTGCTCTTGCACACAGCCTGATATCATCTAGAACTTGATATGGCAGTGAAAGGATAGCCAAGTATATGAATTGGTAGTAAAAGTTGGATGTGGTGGCCCACTTCTATAATCCCACTGCTCTGGGAGACTGAGGCAGGAGGATTACAACTTTGAATCTAGCCTACACAATTGAGCAAGACCTTGGCTCTACCAAGAAATAAGGTATTTATACTTTAATGTGAAGGCCCTAGGCTTAATTCTTATATTAGAAAAAAGTGGGCTGGCCAGATATCTCAGCAGACTAAAGCACCTGCTCAGACACAGAAGCTGAGGTTGGATCCCAGGTGTGCTTTGACAGTCCCACCCGCAGGGCACACTGAGACAGCGACTGGGACTGGGTGTGGTGGTGCATGTCTATAATGCCAGCATTGGGACCCTGAAAACAGGAGGATTACTATGAATCTGAGATGTATAGTGAGACCCTGTAGACCTGTATTAAACATAGAAAAAAAAATTTTTAAGTGAAGAAAATATTTAGAAGAAGCTTCATAAGATGAAGGAGATGTAGACCTGTAACTTCTTTCAAACCAGATAAATCTGCTCTCTGAAATAGTAGCCAAAAGCAAGTAACCATGAAAAGCAATGATCACAGTAGTTTTGTAGTATAATTTCACATTAAGGATTGTGATGCCTCCTGCCTTGCTTTTGTTTTCCAGGATTGCCCTTGCTAGCTACTCCCCTCTTGGGTACTTTTCCAGAACAGTTGAAAGTGTCATGTCACAGCGATATGTGTGCACCGATGCTTATAGTACCACAATTTGCAATAGCCAAAGTCTTGGAAACAACCTCAATGCCCATAAACAGAGGAATGGATTAAAAAGAAGGTATTTTTACACCATGGAGTATTACTCAGTATAAAGGAAGATAAGCTCAAGGCTTTTATAGGTAAATGGAAGGCCCTAGGTTTAATTCCTGTATTAGAAAAAAAAATCTAAAGACCATACTCATGAGTGAAGTAAATCAAACCCTCATGGGTAAATATCATATTATCTCCCTACTGTAAGAAATTGAAATAATAAACAAGACACTGAAGGTGCAATAGATTTTTGTGAAAGGGAAAGAAACTACTCAATAGGAAAGGATAACTAGGATGGGGGAAAGGAAGAAGAACGAAGGGAATTATATGCTTCCTTCTTTATATATATTATAAATATATAATAAGCTATTTATATATAATAGCTAAGATAATTGTACTAATATTTTCTATTCATTGAAAGGAGTAGTTACTGCTTCTATTGCTTGATCAATTTTGCATGCCTATATGTTGTACTCTGTGCAAGTACTCTGACAATAACCATATGCAATCTATTTTTTTGCACTTTATTTTACTTAAGTAGTATTGATAATTCAGAGAATGTTTTGCTTACTTCCAATTTGTGCTTAATAAAATGTTAGTATTATGCCTGATTATAGGAAATGTAGATTATCATATATAGTACTCGGCTTTTCCCAGATTAAACTGCAATA
The DNA here is from genome assembly GCA_004027165.1 of Ctenomys sociabilis. Lineage (NCBI taxonomy): Eukaryota > Metazoa > Chordata > Mammalia > Rodentia > Ctenomyidae > Ctenomys > Ctenomys sociabilis. The sequence goes on from PVKA01026876.1 coordinate 5,106, forward strand.
ATAAAACAAACCCAAATTTTCATACAGAGCCAGATTTGGTGGTGCATGGCTCCCAGCACTCATGAGGCATTTGAGAAGCTGAGTCAGGAGAATCACTGCAAGTTCAAGACCAGCGTAGGCCACAAAGTGAGCCTGAACTGCAAAGGGAGACCATGTCTCAAAAAGACAAAAAACAAAATTCCAGACAAGAGCCAAGATTTATTTCTCACTCCCAGTGCACATCAGTGGTAGCTTTACTCTTCTTCTACATATACTGCTTATTGCAGAATCTAAAGGAAGGAGGTATCTTTTGTCTATTGATGGCTGAGAAGAGGGAAAAAAATGGTCAAAACCATAATGGCTGCTTAAAACTGACACCCCAATGAGGGCTGTTTCCACAAGCCTTGTGTCATGAAGAGGAACAGTGCTAAGCGAGGCATGAGGTCCTGCAATGAGAGGATGAGAGTGTAGAAACCTCCTAAAGAAAAACAGGAAGGAATAACTTGAAATGCTAATACAAGCTCTCATAGCACCTCTTATCTCTCAGAAAGAGAGACAGAGACAGAGAGACAGAGACAGAAACAAAGAAAGATCCCCTTTGATATGGGAGCAATTACTTTTGGTTTCTATGTAGCAGAATATAGGAGATGGTAGTCTCCACTGTTCCACTTCCTGCCTAAATACCTAACAATTGCTCTAAATAATTTCCCCTTTGCTTTGAGATGTACATAAATGTGTACCTACGTGTAGGTAGTTAAATAAAACTACTTACATCCGGGTGTGGAGTGGGTACCAAGGATAGGTTATATATTTAAATACATATTCATCACAAAATCCCAGATCTTTGTGTATATAAAGATAGAACAAATCCACGGGAACTAGATGCTTAAGAGTTGCAGTAATCACCAGGAGAATGTGTTGCATACCTTCCAGCTCAGTGGTGCAAGGTGAAGCCCATGGTTCTGCATTCCAACAGGCTTTCAGAGGGTACTGCTGCAACTGGCCCTGGAATCTCGCTTGGCGTAGCAATGGCTGAAGTGACCTCTACGTGTTTCCCCACCCCTGGTACTCAATGAAGATGTTCCAATTATTTTCACACCACTGTCTTGCTTAAATAAGGGTGCATGCAAATGGGACAAACATGGGAAAGCAAATCGTTTCTTGAGGTAAAAGGCAAACTCTTGCTATGTCTGTATTCACAACCACGGCACTATGTCATGTAGATAACAAATACTATACAAGCACTGGATAAATGAATGGTACAGCTTTGAAGGAGAGGAGATATGTTTGCAGAATAGGACAACAGAAACTTCCTGAATATCTGAGGAAACACCCTTCCACAAAAGAGGACAGGATGTTGCTTCCTTTGTGGGACCCGTGCCCATTGGGTTAGTGTATTTCTGCTAAACTTTCACTTATACTTGAATGTGTATTCTTGCTGCAGGGATTTCCCATGATTAAGATTTAACATCTCAGTCTTGGAAATGAGCTTCATTGAGGAAGAAAGCGAGGCTGTTCAATTCCAATTAACTGAAGAGTTCTTGTGGAAACAATAACCTTAAACTTTTTGTCTATTTAAAGAAAAACAAAAGTCCCCACCCATACTTTTTCATATAACAGAATTATCCTAGCAGGACTTTCTTATTTTTTTGACTCCATGGAATCAAGTGATTTAAAATAGATGATGTTTTTGCATTCATCATTTGAACAAACATGGGAAATTCAGAAATAATCACCATGGAATTCTGGGTATAATTTTTCCATCCCTGCAGGTGGCAAAGCAGTTCTTAGGGAACAGTAGGCTCCATAAGTGCACGTACTGGGGATGTCTTGGCATCCAACCGTCTAAGACACAATGCCATTTGAGGCCAATCTCACTTGGAGAGCACACTAGTGATTATAAAAATGCTGCTATGGGGCCCAGAGATGCTTAGGAACTCAATGAAGCTCTCTCCTGAGGGCACCGAATGATTTCAAGATACCGCTAGGACTTCATTTTCTACTTGTACCATTTCCTCCTGTTTCTAGTTGTGTATTGGGAGAGCTACAGAGCTGAAGTTTAAGAGCTAAACCTTAACGAATAACACTGAATTAGAAAAATTGGAGGTGCTGGTTGAAGTTTAAGTATAAATCTAGTTAACTCTGTGACCTTTAGCAATAGAGTAACATGGCAGGCCTTATTTTCCTTGTCTGGAACTAAGAGGATTGCATATCATTTTTGAGGACATTTCCAGGGTTAGTCATGTTAAAAGGAACAATGGTAATAATAGATGGTCTTTATGAATAGTGACATACAAGTCTTCAATATGCAAGCATATAATTCAAGAATATAGAGCAGGGCTCTTATGCATATGGAGATCAACTAAACAAGGACAAGAAAACCAGAGAGATTTGTCATGGGGAGAAACTAAAACTAGAAGTCACAAGAACTACTTCATTCATTTATTCATCACTCATTCTTACTTCATTCATTTATTCAGAAATATTCACTGGTTGTCAACCATTTGCCAAGATACTATACTTGGAACTGAAACTTGACAGTGAAAGAGAGAGACTTTCCTACCCTTCTGGAATTTAGATTCTCCTGGGAGAAACAGGCAATAGATAAGTAAACAAAGGTAGAAACAAGATAATTGAAGATTGTTATAAATGTCATACAGGCAATAAATGAGGCACAGAATCCCCCAGGAGCAAAGGGACTCAGTGTGTTCCAGGAAGAGAAAAGAAGTGAATTTCTTTAGGATACATTGAGCAAGAGAAAGAATATACAAGGTGTAGATCTGGCCAATACTTGGGTCACAATAAGCATTAAAGGTCATAGTAAGAAGGATCTGAGATGTAAAAACTGCCGGGCAATCACTGAGGAGTCTTAGAAGGGAGAGAACATTTTACAATTTAAATCAACCCTTCTGGCTTTTGTATGAAGAAAAGGGATAATACGAAGCAAAGAGAATCAATGAGAAATCCTAGATTTTGTTGAATTATTATTTTACATTAGTTAGAGCCAGTTCATTATTTTTCTTTTCTTTCACACACAGATTTTTTTTTGTCCAAATTTGGTCTGGAGCTGGGAGTGGGTAAGGTAGGGTTCAAGAAGAGTGCTGTGATTTTGGATACAGATTCTGTGGAACCTGTTTATTTCTTTTCCTCCCCAAAGCAAAATGTCCGTATGGTGCACTCCTTGATGCAAACTAATGGATAGGTATTTCTTCAAGAGCCCAAAGTCCAAAGAATGGCAGTGATGCCCAGGAACACACCCTGGGGCTCCCAGAGTGGTCATTCCGGAGGCTGTTCATACATGATACTTATACAACATATTTACTTGTAGCTAAAAAGTCTTCCTCTTTTTCCACTTTATAAAGGAATTCATCCATGTTTCCTTATATTGGTTTTTCACTTTCAGAACCAGGGATTGAACTTGGGACCTTGTGCTTCCCTGAAAGGCACTTATGCCACTGAGCTATATCTTCAGTCTTTTTTTTTCACTTTAGATCACTAAATCAATTGAAATTTATGCTGAGGAATAGCGAGCATTCTTTATTCATAAGTCTTTTACACACAATGATATAATACCACTTGCCAAATATTAAACATCTATTTCTTTCCATTTTCTCCACTTTTCTGTTGCTTAAGCTACCCATTATTTTTCTATGGTAGCTGGATCTTTAGAATCTTTACAGTATATCTTAATACTGACAGTCTGAGTTCCCAGCCATGGATCCTCTTTTGCAAAGTGGTGAGAACAATGGGATAAGCGTGGTTAGAGAAAGCGGGAAATCTTAGAGGGAGATGAAGGCAATATGTTCTTTACTGTGATAGTTTTTAAAATTTTAAATATATCTTTTCTATTATCACTAGAACAGCATAAACATGGAAGTTCAGTTAGCTTTTTGATATACTGATTTTATTTCCTCTGAACACAGCATCCGTGTGGTAGCTGTATTGTATAGTAGTTCTACTTGTAGTGTTTTGAGGAGCCTTGCTATGGTTTCTCTTTATGGCCCTGGTGGTTTACCACAGAAGGCATACAGAGGCCTCCCCATAGGCACAGAAGCAAAGGTTGTGAGTTGTTTTCACTAAACTAACACCTCAGTATTCAAGTTCAATTAAAGTGTTCGCACGTTGTGGTAAAGAAGTGGGTTCTGGGTTTTACTTTGGGCACTTGTTCTCTAAAAGGTTTGTCATCACTGACTTATTCTGGTAGCTTCAAGTGTTTTCTTCTAATAGTTTCATAATTTTATTTAGGTTTTATATTTATTTCTTTGATCCATTTTCAATTCATCAATACTAATCATCAATATTGACCTGATTTACATTTCTAGCATAAACTGTCATTTATTCCTACATATTATTTTTTTGAAAGTGCTATTGAGTGCTATTTGTGATGTGCACATTGGACTATTTTACCCATAATTCTAAATGAGAATAGCCTGGAAATTGAGGAAGGAAGAAAATTATATCAAATTTTGGTGTTAATGCTACATTTCATTTTTCAAAGTATTTCTCTTTTACTGCTCTAGCACAGGTTGGATGAGTAGGTCTTCAAAGTTTTCATGGAATTCTCTGGAGAAATGTTCATGACCTACTAGTTAGATCTAGTTAAGATGTATAGCATGGGAAGTTAACACTTAACTGTTTCTGTTCAAAAATGGGTGGATTGTCTCTACTACAACTAGTTTGGACAAGTTATATTTCCCCCCAAATTACTAATTTTGGTGATTCAAATATGCTTTATAGCATTAGATATTTTTTCTTTAATGTTTTCTGTCTTGTACATTTGCCCTTTCTCCTTTTACTTCCTTCCCATCAGTAATCATCCCTTTCCTATTGATGAGATTCACTTGTGGTCATTTATTTTGTTTCATTTTCATTTAGAGTTATTTTTTGTTAGTACATGGCTTACAGTACACAATGACCATGTTCCTTGGGAGCCATGACAACTGCATATGACCCATCTTAATGCCTTTATCATCTCCTTCCCATCTCTTCCTCACTTCTCCTCCCTCTCTTTGTCACTTTCCCTTTCTCCTATTATATCCCTTTTACCTTCTCCCTTTATCCTATTTCATATGTTTTACTTTGCACTTTGTTTATATTTTGAATTTATCATATAGGAGAAGCCATGGGATATTTAAGCTTGTGTGCCTGATTATTTCATTTAACACTGTGATCTTATGGTGCATCCATTTTCCTACAAAAGAGTCATTTGTCCTTCCTTGTAGCAGGGTAGTGGTCTGTTACATGTAAATCTTTATTCTTTACCCATTTATTTGTTGATAAAGATAAAGTCTGCTTCCAAAATATACCTATTATAAATTGTGCTGCTATAAACATGGACATACATGTATCAGTGGAGTGTGGTGTCTTCAGGAAAAACATCTAGGAGGGGAATGGTTGAGTGTGAAGAAGTTTCTAGTGATATATTAGTGTGACTCTTTTCTACTATATTAGGTTCTGCCTTTACTTTCCTCTGGTCTCCTTATTAACTAAATTATTTTGCTTCAAAGTTGGGGATTAGATATTTGATTCCTTTGTTGTCAGCGTTCATTTTTATAACATATATATTCAGTAGTATCAAACTTCCTCAGAGCATTGCTTCAATCATACACATTGAAAATAGGATCAGTGATCACTATCAGCATTGTTTAAAATATGTGTACAATTGCTTTCTACCACACTCTTTTGAATGATAGAGAATTGTTTTGAATTATTAATGATTCTTATAATAGGTTGATTTTTATCACAATCTAATAGGTAGTGAATTTTCATGTGTCCAATATGTATTAGGTAAAAAGATTCATTCTTCATTTACTTACCATTAATAAATATATTTATTAGGTGCAGATACATTTATTCTGGTTATTATATCATGTCCTCCAGAGTGCTGCGTATTTCTATCCACACGATGTCCCTCAATTTGGGCACAGTATGGCAAATCTCTCAATATTTTTGTCTGACTTTGTATTTTCCATAGTTTCTGCCACAGCAAGGTGGTTGATATGCAGAAAATTCTGCCTCCTCTTTGCTTCAGATTTTGACATTTGCCTTTATAAACTTTCCCTCTCTTTTTCATGACTTCTAATATGTCAGACAACAAACCACCGGCTCCAATTTTGTCATTTTCACATTTGCCTGAGCATTTTTCTCAGCAATTTCTATTCAGGCTTTCAGTACTACCTGATTTTAGACATGACTGTTGTACACAACACCAGGTTGAGTTGCTTTGTGAGCCAAGTAGAACATATTTGTAGTTTAACACATGATTTAAGCATTTTTTCATTCATTAACAGGATAGATATTTTGTATTTCAACTTATCAGTGTTATACAATATACAATATAGTTTCCCTCTGTGATAGTTTATAATATTCAGTGTTTCTCTCTCCTTTAGAATAATCTGATATTAGATTTTTTAAATTTATTTGGTACAGGGTCTCGCTATGTAGGTTGGACTTTCAGTGATCCTCCTGTTTTCAGCCTCTCCAGCGCTAAGATTACAGGGGTGCACCACCACACCCAGATTTGGTGGCTGACTCAGCATGCCTGAAGGCAGGGTCAGTGTAGCATGTGGTGCTGGGATCGAACTCCAGTCCCTGTACTTGCCCAAGCAGTCACTTAGTCTGCTGAACTGTCTCTCCAGTCCTTATTCTGATATCAGGTTTAAATGATAGTCTCTGGCTCTGCCTTGTCTCCTCTCTTCTTCTACTTTCTTTAGCCAATCATCTGCTCTAGAGTAAATTCAGAGCCAACTTTTTCAACACAAGTTTCTTATTTCTTTAATTAGCTGTAAATTTCACATTTTTCTTTTGGTGGTACTGGGAATCAAGCTCAGGACCTTGCGCCTGCCAGGCAGGGATTAATGCCACTCAGCTGTATTCCCAGCACCATAGATTATACTTTATGATGTTCTTTGTCATTGTTATGTTGGTATGTTACAAGGCAGCAAAAGTGTGATCACTCCTTCTCCTTATTCATTTGTAATTTTTCTTTTGGTTTTTTTGTTTTGTTTGTTTGGTTTTTTTGTTTTGAGTATATGTGGAGAGATTCTCATTTAGGCTTCTGTCATCATCCCATGGATGTGGAGCTTTTTATAGAGCTTTATGGAAATTAAATGAGTCAATCTATGTGAAAGTAAATATTGATCATTGTCCCTCAGTGGAAAGATGTTAGTAATTTGCCTTCATGCATTCTGAAGCAAAATGTACCCTATCACTGTCCGTTAACTATATTCTGTAAAGCTTTTTGCCTCTTTTAGTTTTCTAATTATGTTCTCTCTTAATACATAAAAACATGGAAACCTTTTGTCTTGTTTGGGAGAAAGATAGAGTAGCTCGAGGGGAATCACAATATCTGAGTGGGCTTTGCTGGAGAAAACAAGTGAAGACGTTGGAAAAGAAAGCACCAAAGGGGTGAGAGATTGACAAACTGGAAAATGAGGAGAAAACACATTGTTCATTGCTTTGTGCATGGACTTAGTTTTGTGTCAGGCTAGGGATAAAGCTGAACTGTCCCATGCTTCAACAATCCAAGAAGCCTAGATTAAAAATGAGAATAACAAAGCCCCTTCGGGCTGTGTTCCAAGAAACACCGATACATGGTAAGTGGTCAGTGGAAGTTTAAAAATAATTCTAATCTACCATTATGTTCTCAATAGCCTGTTTTATCATCTGTTTTTTATCATCTGTTTTAAATATGAGAGAAAATCAAGATTCAGAGGGCTTGAGTAAATAGTTGAAATTCACATAAATCGCAAACATAGAGAAGTTCATATGAATATATGAATATATATATATATATATATATATATATATATATATATATATATATATATATATGATGTGAATGGATACACTAGATACAAACTAGATGCTGCTGTAGTTCTAATAAGATATTTTCAGCAAGCTTTGGACTTGACAGATCCCCTGCAATACAGGATCTAGTCTATGTCTCTTATTCTTAGGAAACACTGCAAGGATGGACTTGCTGTAGGAAAGCATGCTTACTTGCTTCTTTGCTTGGTGACTTAATTAGAAATGGTTCTTTCTCCTTGAAAAAGAAACCCTCCCTCTGCACAGAGACCTTCAGGCAGGAACCCTTTTTAAATGAGGGTTTGTAATTAGCATTATCACTGGGTCCTGAGAGAGAGCTTGATGGAGAGTGCAGGAATGGAGAGTGACAAGGTACAGATTGCCTGTTATCTGATCAGGAGGGCTCCTGCTTGAGTTCACTTGGAGGAACAAAGGAGGTCTGCACACTGATCCTCTGAGCCAATAAACCCCAGCAGGGTGTGAAGTGGGCCGGGATGACCTAAAGCCAGACCTGTTATAAGAATGGGAGATACAGAAATATCAGAGCAGCAGGGTGGTGAAATGGCACTAATGGAATTAGGAGATATTATTGATAGGACCTGGCTCTGGAAGTGTCTCCTCAATTTCTCAGAGGTGATATTCCTGAGTTCAATCCTTATCTAAGATTGAAAATAAGAGATGAGATCCAAGCAACCACAAAAAGAAAAGAAAAAGGTAACCAGACCCAAATCCCAGCAAATATCAAATAAGCTGTCATTTTGTAACCAAGGGCATGGCACCTTGACAACATAATGGGGCAGAAGGAACTCAGGGAGAAAAGAGCTCTGGTATTTTCATATGGATGAGGAACCTGGATTCTTCCTGCTCTATTTCTGCATCCTCCACCAATAAAAATGCCAAACACTTGGCTCAGTGACAGTATTGAAGGCAGATTCTAAAGCTACTAAAGACCATTCTCTTTTCTAGGGCAGCTTTTTATGTAATTCCAACCCAGGAGGCAAGTCATGGAGAGGACAAATCCAGGTAGACTTCTGGCAGCGCATTCATTTGAATCTGAACCATCAAGTGTGAGCTGTTGTGTTTTGTTGTGTTGTGCTGTTTTGCTTTCACAGAAAATCTTAGACACTAATCCTCATCTTGTAGAGGTAGGTAAGAGAAAGGGCATCTGTCAAGAATGAGTCCAGAGAATTCTGTTTTAAACTTCTCATCAAAGACTTGTTGAGACACTTAGGGGGTAGTACAGAATTTACGTGTGTGTGTGTGTGTGTGTGTGTGTGTGTGTGTATTTGGTACAGGGTCTCCCTACACAACTCTGACTCCTAGTGTTCCTCCCTTCAGCCTTGCCACCGTGCCCAGTCTTGGTGGCCAGCTCTGTTCATCTGGGGCGAGGCTGGCAGGGCATGCAATACCATGAATTGAACCTGGCTCCTTGCCTAAGCAGGCACTTAGACTGCTGAGCTACTTCTGTGAACCACAGAATTGACATTTTGAAGAGACAAATTTTCAAAGCAAAGTCATGATAGAGTCTCAGTAGCTAGCAGTCAGAGAAGTTGAGATTTTAATGGCATAAACGAAGTCCAGATCTTATCTGGCTGCAGTGGTAACAGCATAGTCAGCAACATTTGTTGAGTACATACCACCCAAAGCATTGTTCTAAGATTTTGTGCTCATTGCCATATTTAATCTTTATTATGACATGATCAGACAGGTATCATGGTGCACACTTTATAAAAAACAAAATAGAGATACATAAAACTTAGGTTTCTTGCCCAAGGTCAAACATATACCAAGAATTTGAGGTGCAGCAAGAAACTTAAATGTGGTATTAGAAAAGCCATGTGTGTGTGTGTGTGTGTGTGTGTGTGTGTGTGTGTGTGTGTGTGTACTCATGGGTATCTAAGTACAGACTAACATGCATGAACATAGAGAAGGTGAGTGTGGTAAACAAAACCTAGGCTTAGAAGTCTATTAGAATAACCCAAGCATGAGGTGATAGGCTTAGAACAAACTCAGCAAGAGTGAAAAACAGTGAGGTAAGTGAGTGAAGCCATTTAGGACATGAACCTGGCAGGCTGGGAACACAGCAGGAGAAGAGGCAACCCACCCAGGGTCATCCTAAGATGAGGAACCTGAGTAGCCCGTGATGATGTAAACCTAGTGAGGTGGGGAGCTTTGAAATGGTCGTTCCCATACTTCAATGCAAAAGTGGACCAGCCTCTCTATGAGCAAAAAATCCCACATTTCAGAGGTAGAGAGTACTAGAAAAATGAGCAACTTTTTTCTAAAACAGACCTTGGCAAGCCTGCAGGAAGCACCCACAAGCTGTCTTCCACGTAAGCTCCAATGTTCTGCCTTCACAATTCTGACCATTTCTCACCTTGAGAAATAGGAAAGGTATGTATAGTGGTGATGACTGACATTAAGGTTGGAATCGAGACTAATGTTCCCTGGACTTACGTCCTTTTGTGTGTACAAGTATCCCTCATATGCATACGCCTGTTTATATAGTGTGTCAATAGGACAAAAGTCAAACAAGAACATCATAATTTTCAACACCTGATTATACTTATCAAGTGCCTCTTTTCTCTAGACCAGGATCTAAGTGTCACAAATAATTGGTGCAGTATGATGTAGTCACTGAAAGTAATGCCTCCTGGAAACAAAAACATGATTTGAAGAAAAGTTTCCTTTACTAAATTTAATAAAAAAGATACAAAAACTTACATAAACTCAACGAAATGCCACTGTCTATAAAAATTATCAAAACAAAGAACATCTGAGGCTTTGACATGGTCAAGAGGGGTCTGAGGAAATATGGTGATTAAATGGAATGTGGAATCCTGGACCAAATTCTGTGACAGAGGAGGAAAGCACTGAGCAAAAAGGCACAAATTAAAATTTACTACCATCTAAACGCTACCTGTTTAAAAGTTTAGCAAGCCCCTGAATTTTCATACAACAGTTGCTTAAAATGACACATTTTGGAAATGTATGTCTATGTCTTCCAGGAACCTGCCCCAAACGAGGTCTCTCTCTCTCTCTCTCTCTCTCTCTCTCTCTCTCTCTCTCTCTCTCTCTCTCCCTCTCTCCCTCCCTCTCTCTCTCTCTCTCTCTCTCTCTCTCTCTCTCTCTATATATATATATATATATATATATATATATATATATATATATACACTTTTAAGTGATGTTTATTTTCTGTAGACATGGGATCCCTAGTGCTGCAGACAAAGCAAATGGATGTCAGCCAGACAGGCACTCAAACCATTTATTTAAAGGAAAAGGGTCTTTCTATTAGTTTAGTTAGAGTCTATTTACATTTTGAATTAATTTTAATCAGAGGAAATTGTCAACATTTGACTGTTTTTTGGTGGTGGTGGCTGCTTTTTGTTGTTTGCATTGGAAAACTATAAGGTCATTTGGTTCAGTCTTGTACATTTGTGAAACGGGTTGCCTGACGTCCTATTGTTCAGGACCTCTCCAGTCCCCATCTGGCTCTGCTGCCAGCCTAGGTTTACAGCAGGCTCCTAACAAGTGAGCTTCTCATGTATGTGGTCGACCTCGCAAAAATTGCTGCTCAGAGCAGGTTCCTGCTCTCTTCCATCTAGCCCCAGTCTACCGCCCACCTCCAACTCAGGCCATCCTGGGGAAACAGGAAAGACCTGGTTGCTTTGCAAACTCGTTAGAACCCTAAGCAAAGCCAAGCTGGCTCTGTGGACGGTTTTTGACCCTTTGGAAAATCCTCATCCTTAGCGGGCTCCTCAGAATCAGTTCTTGTTTGAGGGCAAGGGGTAGTAGCTGGATTTCCTGAGGGAGCTGAGGATCTCAGTGGAGACTGAGGAAACGTCAAGGAAGGAGGGTCTGGAAAAAGTATTTGGTTTGTTAAAAGGCTCCCGCGCCCTGTGTTTGACCTGCATTGCGGAGTCCTTAGTAATAAGGCAGTATTTTATCCTTGCTTCCTCCTGTCCTCCTCCCCCCACTCCTTCAAATCCTGATTTTTTTTTTTTTTTCCTGGAGTAGCAGCTACAGAGCATGGGGTGAAAAGTCGCTGGAAGGACAAGTTGACAGATAGCATGTGGGTCGCCGGGTCACTGAAAGGCGTCCTGATCCAGGCTCAGACAGAGCGATTTCCTCGGTGATTTTAATCTTTCGTCTGTTCACACACCGTGCCACCTGGACATAATACAGAGGAATCTGCAGGCTTAACAAACTCTTACCCTTGCCCCAAAAGCTTGCTTGGGGAAAAAAAGGGAGAGAAAAAGAAAGAGGGAAAGAGACTTAACCCTCTCCTTGCCTTTCCATGAACAGTCGGAAGCGTAGTGGGGCAGACCCCGCAGCAATTAACAAGCACAGGGCTCTGTCTGAGCAATGAGGGCCTTGTCTTTATGGCGACTGTAAATAATATAACAAGTTGCCCCTTTTACTGCCTCAGACACGTATAAGTGGCAGCTTTATCCTTTTCCACTGACCTTCTGTCCGGGTTTTGATTTACTTTCAAATCTCTTGTCATATATTCTTGAAAAATATTTATTTTGGTGCTGGGGGCGGAGGTGAAATCAGGGAGAGAAAGAATGTCGAGCAGCAGAAGGAAAGGAAATATTAATATCTTCCCCACAACTGTGGCCAGACAGTCTGCTTCTCTTATTTCCCCATAAGGTTCTGGAGCTATTTCTGACCAAAGGTGTAAAAACTTAGAATTAATGGATTTCAAAAAGCAGATTCCTAGATTCAAGAGAAATGCTTTGGCTGGTGCTGCTAGAGGTATATCTGAGTCCTACTTTAGAGAGTTATGGGGCAGGAGGGAAAGAGTGGCTGTAGAGCTGCCAGGAGGATGTTCATTCATGTGGCTTCCCTCTGCACAAATGGAAAAAGAAAGGTTCCAGCTCTTCCCACCAGCTTCATCTTGGTTACCTGCTTCGATGTCAGCTCTGATTAAACCAGAAACTTTACGGGCCAGGCTTGATCCTTTGTCTCTCCAAGCATCTGAAATATGATAGAATGTTTGAAACATTTGCTTACTTATCAGCCATGGTCTTTGAACCTGCTACTGTCAGATGTAGAGTTAGCTGATCAAGATACAAGGAAGAATAAGTTAGTTTCTAATCTCATTATATTCTGGTACGGAAGATACCCATCAAAGTTGATATTTAGGATACAATGTTACAAATGCTGCCTTGACTGTACAATATGCTATGGGGAAAGTTATTAAAGAAGGACACATCCCCCTGGGAAGATGCAGAAATGGTCAAGCAAGGTGTAACAGATGAAAGGGTGGTAGGAATACAAGCCAAAAACCACAGGCCAGTGGAAAGGCTGTCTTGATAGAATTTGAGAGAAATACAGGGTCTGATATGGCAGCGCTGTCAGTGAGGTTGGGAAGTGGAAGCAAAAGCAGGAGGTGAGAAGGAGCCGGGACCACACAGCTTAGCACCACCAGAACGCGGTGCCAGGAAGAACAGGAGATGCCTGCAGGTGACCTCCAGTTCTCTGGCATTGGCTGTTCAGCCATTCATGAATGGTGGGATTCATCAACATGAAGAAAAGCAAAGCATAAGGGGTCAGGGTAGAGGCCATACTCTCGCAGCTGTATTTACTAACTCCAATAACTAGAATAAGTGTGTTTGCTCTCATTACTCCATTTGTCTTGGAACAGATACCATGTGCCATGAATGTTGATGTGACATTTTCCTGTGCATGGACACATCATGGAAGGAAATTCGGATTAAATCCATGGTTTGAAGCTCTGAGTTCCACTTTAGGGACCTGTGCCCTAGAAAAGAAAGCTCCTCCCCTGTACACTTACAGCTCTGAGGTTTGAATGAAGTAATAAACTCTCAAAGAATGCACACCTCAGAAGTGAGACACGACTGACCTAGAAGGCCTTCTTATTGACAAAATTGGAGGAGTATTTTACCCTTCTAGTCAGACTTGGGACACTGAGTGAAGCAAAGGAGAATTGAAATCGTCTACTTCCTTGTAGTTAGCAGGCTCACGCAACCCATGAGAATGAAACTTCCCTGAAGCATGCATGCATTTGCCAGTTGGCACTGCTCAGAGAGAAGTATTCTGCCCGATCTGCCTAGCTTTGGTTCCATATTGATGTGCTTTCAAGAAATCTATTTATCAGAGAAAATCAGCAATCAGTTCTTGGGTTGAGCAGTCATCCCAACTTGCACTCTTGATAGACTTTAGTCTTGGATAAATTCCAGCTTGGATAATTCCTTGATGAGTTCTGACCATTTTAGCTTTAGCTGTATGAAGGTCATCATCCTTTTTTCCTTTCCTACATTTGGAAATTATAGTGGCTAGGAATATACTTTTGGGGTGTGGTGTGTAGACTTTTCTCTCCTTTATAAAGAAATATCTTTCTTGTTAGACCAACTTTCACATAACTTATTTTTAGATCTAGCCCCCAGGCCTTTCCTCACTAACCAGGTAAATTAGAGAATGATAAATCAAAAGCACTGTTAGAGAACTTGGTTGTGGAAACTTCGGAGGCAAAGCACTACTAGTGGCCAGGCAAAGTGCACAGAAATGCAGCGTAACCAGTGGAGTATGAGACAAATGAGAGTATGGAGAACTGGAGCATGCATTTCATACCTTGAAAGATCACAGATTGAAAGGTAAGAACACTGTGTTTATGTAAACAAAACTCCCATATCAGCCTAATTCATCTGTAATCTTTCATAGCTTAATACTTGAATCTTACAGGATAAAAATAAGCAAATAATAGAGGCTGACAGAGGTGCAAGGTGTAGAACCTGTTGCAGTTGAGGCTGCATGATTGCCTCATTCTTCCTCTCAGTCTGAAGCTGTGCTTCCACGCCAGGTGGCTTTCTCCCCAAATGTTTATAGTCACTATACCCTGTCATGATGTGCTTGTTTTCCTAACATTCTTTACCGTGTCTTGTGCTAAAAGTATGAAATTTTTGATGTAGGAGGAAACAAGTCTGTCACTGTGAAATGAAGATAGGGGGCTGGTGCTGGTTTTACTACAGCCTGGTGTACAGATATATGCCAACCCTTAAAGTATGTTTTTCTTAACTAGAAATACATAAAATAAAATGGGGATTGATTGGTGGGCTAATTTATTTATTCAATTGCCATTATACTTATGGTACTGGGGATTGAACCTAGAGATGTCAGAGTGGGCTATATCCCTAGCCCTTTTAATCTTTTTCTTATTTCTTTTGAGACAGGGTCTAGCTGAGTCAATAAGCTGTCCATGCTGGACCTCAAACTTTTGATCCTCCTGTCTCAGCCTCCCAGTGTTGGAATTATAGGCATATGTCATAAATTTAAAATTTTAATAGCTTTAAAATACCTGTCAAGATACTAAAATGGGGCACTATTGGTTTGCAGAACAATCACCACCTATACTTACAAAAATGACTTTTCCCATATCTGAGACTGCCTCACATTAAAATGTAATCCATTCTGCAATCAGTATCAATTTCTATAAATCAAATTAGCTCCTATTAGAACAATTTTAGAAATATTAGTAGTGTAAGTGATTATCCTGGAACCCTGTGTTTGGACCGATTTGGAATTTAAAACTTGCTCTGCATTTAGGATTTTTATGACCTTAAATAATCAATAAGGCTTAGAGTCCCAATATATAAAATGGGAAAATAAGAACTAGTTCATCAGCATAAGATGACATGATCCTACATGCAACGGTCCTAGCACATAGTATACATGCTAAAGCAATGGTCATACGTATCATATATTCAAGTGTCTCCATTTAGACCTTCCTTTCCTCTCCAGCCAACTTTTATATAATCAGTTTTACTCTCTGTAAGGAATTAAAAAGGATAAGAAAAAACTTAAGCATCAACTGCTCCCCTCTGTAGACCAGCATAAATCATCAGTGCAACTATCCAAGAGTCTCTGGATTTTATGGGGAGCTCTTTGCCCAGTTTGTTCTCTGATCAGGTTGGGAACAAAATGAGGACCAGTGCTGATGATGCCAAGCGCATTTCAAGCACAAGGAAAAATTACTGACAGGTGAGTCTTTGCATGTGGGCTCAAATACCTCTTCAACTTGAACACATTCCATCTCGTATTTGATGAGAAAAATACGGCCAAGAGAAAGTGAATCAATTAAAGGAAAAGTTACAAACTGACTCGCAAGACAAATCTTGCTCACTGCCTGTCTTTGTAAGTAAAGTTGTGGTTCAGAACGCACATATTCACTCTCCTAGTTATTTCCCCATGGCCAACACTTTCCTCAGTTATTTCCACAATGCCCAACACTTACAAGTTAAAGGTGAAAAGGTCCATTTTAATTCACATTTTGTAAAGTGTTATGTCCATGGTTGGCTGGCTCCAAGGCAGGATAGCATGGCAGAGGGGCATCAGAGAGGAGAAACAGTTGATGACAGGGTAGGCAGAAAAAAAGCAACAGCAACACGCCTCTCTTTTTCTTTTCATTCTACTCAGATTGCAAGCCTATTGGTCTACTCCCACCCTGGGTAGGTCTCCTGTCTCTGTAAATCCATTTAGCCACACCAAAAATGATGCTAATCCAACAGACTAATACAGTTATCTCACACCTTTAATCCAGTATCACACATCCATAATCAAACCACATAGCAAAAGCCCTACCCATAAGTTCAAGAGATTTTAGGGAGATATCTAAATACAACCCATAATACTCCTTTACATATTCTATTGGCTTACCTTCATCCTGCAGGAACAGAGCAGGACAGCTGCAACACAGACCATGTGACATTTAAAGTCTACAACAATTTAGTTCTAATACATTTATGCCTCCAGACCTAAAAGCACACAATGAATAAGCATCATAGCCAGGATTGGAATTAAGGTCTTCTGTGTTATGATCCTGGGGCCCATCTCTTGCACCACATCGGGGCAGACAGCATTTCTGTGAAGCTGAAAGGCAAAGCACAGAAATGCTTAGGGCCCTAGGGTTAGTGAAATGACTTATACTCCAAGATAACTCCATTATTTTTATGGCTGCCATAATCAATATCAAAATATTTGTGTAAACCTATAAATTTTAAACTAGACTAACCTAGGTCAAAAATTGGAGATGAACTATTTAGTTCAGTGGCCTCCTGTACGGCTTCTGCATTCACTTATCCCGGCAAACTGTCAATCTGCTCATCAGACATGCAGTTGTTACATGTCCTCTTTCTCTGCCTTTTGAAAAAAGTCCTGTTTAAGGATCATTCAGCATCTTAATAAGGATTTCATGAAGATTAAGCAGCAAGGGCATTTAAAGAACAAATCACACCCGACAAACTTCATAGCCTTTTACAACGTAATTTCAAATTAACAGATGAAAGGAAGGCAAGGGATCTTATATCTCTGCCTTTTTGTAAAACACTTACGACAGGATTGCTCATGAAATGTTAGTGGCAAAGCTATTTTATATCAGCCTTTGCCAATTCAAATGGGCTCCAGTGCTCCCATCCATGCTGAAGGAAGAGTCATGATAAATGACAATGTAGAAGTTTGGGCATGGATGTGGCACCTCTGGGGTTATTAAGTAGTACCATTATTGATTTTGAATAGGGCATATGAAGGTCATGATCATCAAATGTGTGGGTGATAACTCCACAATATAATAAAACACTAAGGCAGGTCAGCCAAATAAGGAAAAGGCATGAAATAAAGAGGGATATAGATGAGGTTACAGTCAAATGACAATTCACAGAAATAAACTAACTGAAGGCTCCCCATGGAAGTAGATCATCCCAATTTCAGATAACCAGACCTAATTTAATATCCAGAACACTGAGTTGGAAGTTCAAGCTACCAGTACTAGATATTAGAAGTTCTGGTGCAGCTCATTTCTGCAAATTATGAAAAGAGAAATTTGTGAGCAGTATGGCATGTTAGCAGATAAATAATGCAAGAAGTCACCGCTTAATTCATTATTAATGCATTCATTCATTCACTCATTCAAAATATACTTACTGAATCCTTGTCATGACCTTGTTGCTTATTTTTCATGAAATGCTGAGGTTATCACAAAGCAAGAATTAAGCCTGCCCTCATTGGCCCTTTATGAGGTGGGCACACACATGCATGCTCATGCATACACACGTGTGCATGTACACTTATGCGCACGTGTATTTCTCAAGTTGATAAATACTAAGAAATAAGGCTGTTTAATTAAGAAACACAAAGACAGGAGAAAGAGGGGCAAGTGTACAGCATTACATGCCAGGATGACGGGAGGCCTCTCCATGGTGTGGAATCTATGTAGAAGAAGGATGTTCCAGGTGGAGAACAAAGACAGTGCGAAGGTACCAAGATGAGATCAGGCTTCACATATGGAGAACGCGGAGGAGGAGTGGGGGAGAAAACGCAAAGGTCCTAGGAGGTGAGAGCAGAGAGTAGCAAATTAAACAGTACCTTAGAGCTTTGATAAGGATTTTATATTATTTTTACTGAGATTAGGAAACATTTTAGTATAAAAACTACTGATATTAATTTTTTTCTAGTTGCTCTATGGACAGAAGACAGTAAAGGAGCCTGGGAAAAGAAGAATAGATCACTCACAAGGTTTTTGGAGAAAATCTCAAGTAAAAGGTTGGCATGGCTACAGGTTGGGTGTTGCAAGCAATGGAAGTGATACAAAGTGACTGGATCAGGGGTATATTTAGAAGATATGTTCAGTAGGGTCCATCACTGCTTTAGATTTGGGAGTCAGGGAAGAAAATTAGTAAGGGTTGTCCTTGAGGCTTTCATTTGGGCATCTGGATCAGTCCCATTGTTAATTTACTCACACGGGGAGAAACTGGAAAATAAAATGAGACAGCTGAGGCAATAAAACTCAGGATTTTAATGTACACCATTATATGAATCACATCACTTCACAGACTTTCCTTCCTTAGACATGATCTCTCTGACCACATTCAAGATTTCTCTGCCACATGACGCTAAGAAATTATCATGGATTGAAGTTTAGCCAATGGCAAAAATATCAGGTAACAACTATCGCAGTCAAGAAGAAAAACATTGATGAGCATAATAAATATCTGTGATAATAAAAATGAGAAAGTTACATTTGAAAAATTAGTAAGAAAACTAGTACAGAAAATCCCTGTTCCCACCACACTGTATTAAAAATCAGATCTTGATGGAAGGAGTAAATTTAGGCAAGGAAGAGAAAAAAAAATATGAATATTAGGGAAGACGATGTTAATTTGCGTGCTATGTTTAGAACATAGTGTGATGTGTGAATAAAAAGCTATTATTCTCAAATTCAGAATAAAAATAGCAATATAAACAGTGTGAGCTTGTGGGATATCATAATTATTTGGCCACTATTGGAGTTATTTCCTCTGTTAGGGTCTTTAATTACTTTCTCTGTTAAACATACATTATAGATTAGATAATTTCTTACAACTACATTCAGCACTTGTAGAAATTCTACAGTGTGACCACTCCCACATCTTCACTAGGCGATGTGTTCTGCCCACATGAAGGGCATGTTAATAAATGAAAAGAAACAGCTTGAAGACATGCAGCTCTATAAAAATTAGGACCAAGATAATGCAATCATACACAACCACAATCACAATCATGTAGAGTGGTGGAATTTTTCCCTTTAACCCTGGCATGATCTCAGCTTGTGAGTACAAACCTACAATTTACACCTCTAGGCTGCTGATATCTTGTGTGGCATAGACTGCCTGCATTTTTACACTCGACCCTCTGGGTTCCATCACTAACATCTCTAGCCAAGGCCAATTGTGCTCTGAGGGACAAAACCATCTCCAGTGGAAAGTCACTGATCTAACATAAGCTGGTCCAACAGGTTCCATTTCACGGTGTGAATGAAAGCCCACCCCAGGTGGCCCCTTCTCTGGCCACTGCTCATCACAATAATCTATACATAGCAATATTTATGCCTGATATAAATTCCCATCTAAACAATTAGGAGAGTCCTGACTTATTTATTTATTAACATACCCAGTCACTTATTTGCTTTGCCTGATATTTCAGTCCAAGTTCAGCAGATCGACTAAATAATAACCAGTCAGCTGTAGACTGAAATATATTATGAA
Source organism: Ctenomys sociabilis (assembly GCA_004027165.1). Classification (NCBI taxonomy): domain Eukaryota; kingdom Metazoa; phylum Chordata; class Mammalia; order Rodentia; family Ctenomyidae; genus Ctenomys; species Ctenomys sociabilis. Next base: position 24,935 of record PVKA01026876.1, read on the forward strand.
TATCCAAGTCCTAAACTTCTATGTTTTTTTAAGTATATTCCACATAAACCACTCTTAGCTAGAAAGGGAAGAGAAAAAGCCCAACCCCAATGCCATTACCTAAGTAGGCCCATTAAAAATGAGCTGTGAGTGAAATACAGCTTTATTAAACAGATGACATTACATCAGGAATGATGAATCATAAAGTTTCTTTTCAGTATTACAATGGATACGACCTTTTAAACTTTAATCATTCACCTCATATTCTGAACTACCGTCAGGTGTGCAGGCTTCTCGCTGATTACATTAACATGAGGCAGCTGGGGAGCTGTTGGCATTGATTCTCAACAGGCTTTTATTAGCAGGGTTCAGTCACACAAGCTAGATCCAGGGCAACTCAGGGCCAGTCTGCAGAGGGAAGCAGGCCTCAGGCTGACTGCCAGCATCCTCAAGAGATAAGGAAAGAATTTTTGTATCCTACACATTCTTGTGTCCCCAAACATGGGTCTGACATGTACTAGGAATATTCTGTCTATTGAATAACTCTTGGATAGCACCTCCCAGTTAAAAGAACACTATTCAACTTTCACAGGGAGTAGACAAAGAAGAGCCAAGGTCACAGAGGTAGAAAACGATAGAACTGGACTATGAATCTGTGTTCTTTCCACTGTGTGTAGAAGACAATATTGTGCTATACAGATAAACACTGGTTTAATTTCTGTCCCAGGACCTCTACCCAACAATCGTGTGTCCATCTGCTCAGGGGGCCCAAAGGAGATTTTCACAGGTGATGTCCCAACGTTCAGGCACAGAAGTGTGAAAGATGTCAGCAACAGCAGCATGCAGCATGGAGCAGAGCAGAGCAAGACCACAAGAGAAAGAGCTGCTTGAAGGTTTGTTTTTCTATAATTCATATACAGGTGTTATCTCGTATTTATATTCTTACATAGTACCATAAGGAGCACATGCCTGTCTGCCTGAGCTAAGTCATGGTTGCATCATTATGTGCTGCTACACACCTGTGCTAGACAAGTGGGGCCATATCCTCAGGTGTCTTTAGACACCCCTAAGCTTTGAAGCAATCAGAGCAGTTCCCCACACCAGGGCACCTTTCAAAATCCAAAGTGTATTCTTGAGACACAGTCATGACAGGTTGATGGCAAGGACTAAGTAAAACAATATACATAGAAAAGATCCTATGATGGGTGGCAGGGTAAGCACACAAGTGATGTTATTTATAATTATTTCCATCTACATAATAATATTTTGTGGAAAAAACTGTTCTTACTAAATTCCCAAAGGAAAACACAATTTTATTTTTATTATAATTTTCTTTTATTTTGAAGAATAAAAGCCAGAAAAAAAAAGACAGAAAGGGGTAACATACAACAATACATATGCTGCATATTTTCAAAACAAGAATAGCTGATTAACAATGATTGGTATATTATCTATTATTATTGTCAAATCCATTGCTCAGATTAACATACGTAATTATGTAAGACTGAATATATGATTGAATATTACTGCATGCTTTCAAGAAATTTTAAGTTTTAGTTTGTCTCTCTGTTTCTTTTGCTACCTTTTTCTAAAAAATATTTTAAAGAGAGTATAATAAAAATTGATCTGACATTAGAAATGGTATATGTTTAGAAGACCAAGATGATATGTATTTCAAGCATGAATTTTGTATTACACATTTCTGTCCTCAATGTAGTTGCTTAGTTCACAGATATCAGCATACAGAGTTAGTCAAGGTGAGAATTCTGCAAATTAACTGTTATTTTCAAAAAACTGATGGAAATTCTTAGTACAATCAACTCAGCCAGCCTGAAGATACATACTTGCATGTTTTTCTTCCTACCTTTTTTCCTATCTTTTCTCCTTTTTCTCCTCTTCATAGTTTGATCCTCAACTTCCATTTCTTTCTGCTTAAACTCTATTGGTTAGACCTTTCAGGTTTTATTTCTTCTTTTTGGTTTGTACACTAGGGAAACAATATACTTACCATGTGTGTCTGGTTTATGAGTATAGCCTCAAGTTGCATCTAATTACCTATGAAGGCTTCAAGTTTACATTTGTTTATAAAGTTATTATACAGATTCAATGCAATCCCTATCAAAATACCACCAACACACCTCACTGATCTAGAGAAGATATTCCTAAAATTTATTTGGAACCAGAAAATACCTAGAACAGCAAAGGCAAATCTGGACAGCAAAAGCAAGTCAGGAGGCATTACAATCCCTTACTTGAAACCATACTACAAAGCTACTGTGATAAAATCAGCATGGTACTGGCAATAAAACAGATCTGAGGACCAGTGGAACAGATTAGAAAATGCGTATATGACTGCAAATGTGCCAAACTGTCTTTATCTTTGACAAAGGGACCAAACATGTTCATTGGAAGAAAGATAGACTCTTTAACAAATAGTGCTTAAAAAACTGGCTCTCTACATGCTGAAAACTAAAATTAAACTCAGGTCTATAACATGCACTAAATTAAAGTCAAAATGGATTGAAGATCTAAACATTAAAACAGAAACAATAAATCTACTGCAAGAGAAAGTAGATGGAAATCTTAAAAATACAGGGGTCGGCAAATGCTTAATGAACAAAAATCAAACTGCAAAGGAAATATTTCCAAGAATCAATATATGGGACCTCTTCTTATTGAGGAGTTTCTGCACATCAAGAGAAATTAATAACAGAGCGAAAAGATAACACACAAATTTGGAAAAAGACTTCACAAATAATCACTCAGACAAAAGTCTTCTATCTAGAATACATGAAGAACTAAAAAAATTAGGGCCCCATAAGTTAAAGACCCAATTCAAAAATGGGCACCTGAGATGAATACACACTTCTTGGAGGAAGAAATACAAGAAACAAATAAACACATGAAAAAATGGTCCACATCACTGGCCATTTGAGAAATGCAAAATAAAACAACATTGAGATACCATCTCACCCCAGAAAGAATGGCTATCATAAACAAATCAATTAGCGACAAATATTGGAGAGGTTACTGGGAAAAAGGAACCCTTCTCCACAGCTGGTAGGAATGTAGACTGGTACAACCTTTATGGAAATCAATATGGAGACTCATCAAAAAACTACGACTGGAAATCCCATTCAATCCAGGGATCCCCCTTCTGGAAATTTTCCCATAGAACTGAAGACATCTTATCATAATGATATATGTGTGCCTAGATTTATAGCAGCACAATTTGTGGTAGTCAAATCTTGGAAACAACCAAAATGCCCATCACCTGAAGAATGGATGAAAAAGGTGTATTATTTTTATACAAAGAAAACACAATTTTGAATCTCAGTAAACTAGTGAACCATCAGCCCTCAAATTTCATCCAGGCCCCAGTTAATCTGTGTTTACCATTTTCTGTCTCCTTTCTGGCTGTGAGGAAGTGGAGGAGGAGACAATTAGTCACTTGTCCCTCAAAAATAAAACTATCCCATGGACCTTTCAGAGACGTTCCATACATGACATCTTTGAATCAGCTTTAATGGCACTACTCTGTGTTTTAAATTATTCTTCTTATTATTAATATTTTAATTGGTACTAGAAACTAAATATCCAAAGGCTCAAAAAGTGTTACTAAAACTTTATATCTGCATTAAGTTAATAAAAAGTAACAAAAAATTTGAAATAAATCCTTTACCTTTTGAGCTGTGCCTATAGAAGAAAACTGTAATATTTGTCAAAATGTCCATCACTCTCTCTTTAGGAACAATATGCAAGTTTTGGATCAATAATTATTTAGTCCCAAAATAGTATGTAGTATGTCTTTTATGCAATTTAATAGAAAACTAAGATTTAATATAGTATTTAGCACATTTTGTTTATAAATTTCAGACATATCCAACAAAGCAACATAAATGATAAGAAAAAATAAAGTCAGGAGATATATTGACATTAAGATTTACTAATCTTTTAGAATAAATCATCAACAAATTGCAGTTTCTATCTTTTTTCACTATTGTTAATTGTGGCCATAGTTTTGTACCTACTTTCCTCCAAGGTCTTTATATATGTTTGTAGCAGTCTTACATAGGAAAGTAACTACTTTCTTCCTGACATCTCTTCCTTTAAGAGAAAAGTATCTTTCTCATGATCCTACTCAGTATTGTTCCTATTCTGTTGGTCAGGTCTGACCAACAGATACTCCCAAACTAATCATTCCATGAGAAAATACCGTGGCTGGCATGGAACATTTCTGATTTGGTTCCTTAAAATGGTAAAGTCCCTGTGCCCACAGTTACTTGATATTGGAGCAAAAATAAGGTCCTGCTTGTAAGGAAATAAAATAGTTGAGAGTGATGTTAGCAGATGTCTTCCATCTCCCCATTAGCCACACCCTACTCCATGTGACTCTCCTTAGGCACACTATACATCATCAATTACTGATAAGCTTGCCTATGCTGCAATCACCTCTGGAGCATTCTGGTCACATACTAAGTCAGGAAAATAATATCTCTAATAATATCTAGGACAGAAGAATCATTACTTCCTAAGACTTTCTAGGTGATTCTAAAATGCACAAAGTTTGACTTAAAATTTGATACATCAATACTTAATGGAAAATACCTGTTCCACATTATGCCAAAGATGTTTGATATTTAGACAGATAGGGTAAACTGAACTGCATATGTTGCAGGGTAATAATCAGCTTCTCTTCTAGGTGATTAACAGCCTAAGTTTGCAAATCAAAAATTGGAGAAATGGAAGGGCTGCAAGTTCAGCCAACATTTTGGCCCTCGCTTTTCAAGATCAGTGAAGACTCAGGACATAGGAGAACCTGTATTATAATTTCATGAAACTCAGTTGTGCCCCAAATTTTCTGATAAAGGAAATTATGGGGCCACAGAGGAATGTGATTAATGATGTATAGTGTGCCTTAGGAGAGTCACATGGAGAGAAATCTTTCTGTCAGGCTTTCACAAAGAGCAAATTGGTCAAGCAATAGCTGTAACTCATCCACAAGGCTGATGCTGACAAAGGGTCTACAAAGTATGGTACAGGGTTACAGGATAAACTCTAAGCAGATTTGACAGACCTTATCAGATACAAAAGTTACATTTCTTGTTATATAGGTCTTGCTTTATCTTGGTCCTAACCATCCAGCAGAAAAGTATAAAAACACAGTATATAAAGTAAAGCCATAATAATATGCTGAGCAGTAAATGGCTCTAGTCAAACACTTCTATGGATAACCCACTACTATTGTGGCCTGCTCAACTGTGTTGGAGTGTTTCACTGAATTCAAGCACCTAAATAACTGAATGCCAATAGAATATCCATGTCTGAGAGGAGTAAACAAAAATGGAATACAAAGGCAGAACGGTTCTGTATTTGTATACACCAAATAGTTGGGATAAATATGCATTTACTTTCGTTTAACCCAATGAGAAGAAAGATTTGCACTAATAGTGTTTGACAGGATATCCTCTCTGCTTCTTGTACTATGGATAATCACTAGGAAGATAACAATGTAAAAAGTATTAATTATTGGAACTGTAGTATAAATCAGCTTTAAAAAAGATAGGGATACAGCTACATTCTCTTAATTCAATAAATAGGGTCTACAGAATAAGGTACAGGACTACAAGATAAACCCTGAGGGGACTTCACTGACCTCATAAGAAACATGAAGTACATGTGTTGGTATATAGGTCTTGCTCTATCTAGGTCTTAACCATCCAGCAGAAAAGTATACAAATGAAGTATACACAGCGGGGCCATAATAATAAGTTGAGCTGTAAATGGCTATGGTCGACAACTTCTTCAGATAACTCACTATTGTTGAGGACTGCTGGACTGTGTTGGATTGTGTTGTTGAGTTCAAGCACCTAAGTTAGTTGAATGACAATGGAGTGTCGACCTTTGACAGGTGTAGACAAAGGAAGGGGTATAAAAAAGAAAGAATCATGATGATGTGTGTATGGACAGTAAAGTTGGGATAGATAACGCTGTGCTTCTACATAATCTTATGAGAGGCAAGATTTGCACTAATGGTGGTTGGACAGGATATTATGTCACCTTCTAGTCATATGGACAACCACTAGGAAAATAACAAGGTAGAAAGTATTAATTATTGAATCTTTGATGTAATTCAGGTATAAAAAATAAGATACGCAAAGAGCTATAGTCTCTTAATTTACTGATAAGAAACATATGTATAAAAATGTCTGTAAGTATAATATCATGTATTCACCTTCTATGATACCAAAACATTATGAAAACAGTTTGCAATGTATTAATTTATCAAATCCATCTTGTCAAGGTATCTTAAA
>PVKA01026877.1:0-22738 GCA_004027165.1 Ctenomys sociabilis
AAAGATGAGAGAAGGGGGAGAAACACATGGGTGGTCAATACCTGCTGTGTGGCCCTCAAGTCTGAATGGGGTGACTAGTATGTTTTTAGAAGAGGTCCTGAGGGGAGATGGGAGAGAGAGCTAACACCTGGAAGGTGGCAAGCATTTCACATCAAGTTGGATTCAGTTCATGAAAGTTGACCATCCTGATTAAAACACCTGCAAGCAGGCTCAGGGACTGAGGGTTTGGGGCCAGCCATGCAGGCCCCGCCCCCCCAGGGCGTGCTGAGACAGCAATTGAGACTGGGTGTGGTGACACAGCCTATAATCCCAGCTCTTGGGAGGGTGTAAACAAGCTGATCGCGAGGAGTCCGATCTAGTAGTGACACCTTCAACACCCCACAGACCCTTCCCTAAAATGCAAAGAGAGACAGAGACAGAGATGATTGTCATTTGAAGAGTATGGTAACTTAGCATCAAAAGTGGCCAGGGAGATAGCTCAGAAGAATAATCGCTTGCCTGGCAAGCGTAGCAGGGTCCTGAGTTCAATCCCCGGTACTGGAAAAAAAAAAAATCCAGATTTTAAAAGGTGACTCCCATTTGTTCACTATACTAGATGAGTTGTATAATTTCAAAAATACAGGATACAGAAGATTATTGGTGAAACTGACCTTAAAGGTTCACTTATGTGTGAACTGCTTATAATTGAGTTTGCCAGGTGATTAAAGCTTTGAAGCGCCTGCTTGGCAAACACAAGGTCCTGAGTTCCATCCCCTGGTATGGGGGGAAAAAATAAAGCTCTGACATTGTCACTAACCAAAAGAAAAGAAATTTGACTCAGCCGGGCGTGGTGGCGCAGGCCTGTAATCCCAGCACTGGGGAGGCTGAGGCAGGAGGATTGTTGTGAGTTCAAGACCAGCTTGAGCTACAAAGTGAGCTTAAGGCCAGCCTGAACTGCATAGTGAGACCGTGTCTCAAAAAGACAAAAAAAAGAAAAGAAAAGAAAAAAAAGAAAGAAAGAAACTTGACTCATGGAAGTAGCTGATAGAGACCAAGGCAGGAGAGGCCTTGCAGGGGTCACAGAAGGGAGACCAGGAAGCCTGTGTGTAAAATGGGAAGAGAGGAGTGACCAAGGATAGAAAAGGCGTTCTGGGCCTTGGGGACTTAGTAGGGCTGGAAAAGGCTTGGTAGTGTGGGCAGAGGGGATAGGAGGGTCTGGAAAGGATTAGGAGAGGAGCACACTGAGGGAGGGTCCTGAAAGGGGTGGGGGAAGCAGTGGAGACCGAATGGATGGGAGGGCTGGTGGTGAGGAAGAACTGTGTTGGACGTGAGGCATGGAGTCAGGAAGCAAAGAAAGGCAGGTGGGTAAGGTGGTGGGTCTGGGGGACTGCCAGATGGCTGAAGAAAGGATCTTGAGGAGACCCTGGGGATTGCAAGGGACTATTATGAGCCTGGCAGAGGTAGAAAGAAATGAAGAGGGGTGATTTGTGGTTGCATAATGTTTAGTAAAAAGAATTTGAAAATGTCAGAAACTCCTAGTCTAATGGGTTGGGCTGATTAGGTGAGTAATGTTTAAGTTTGGTGGCTAAAGGAATTGGATCTGTGTATGTTACTTCCTTCTTTGCCAGGGGAGAAGTTCAAGTGCAGTGTTTGGGGGTGGGGCCAAGAGCTCAGTTTTCCCCAGTAGTTTTCCTGGTGACCCCTTTGTATCTCTCTGATCCCTTTGGCCCAGAGATTTGTGTACTGTTTGTTGAGCTGTGTTTGCTGGGAGCAGTTCACCCTAAAGACACTTGCCACCTGGTGGGGAAAGCAAGATTAACACTGCCAAGTGATAGTAAAGCCTCAGTGTGAATGCAAGGAGGACCTGGGTCAGGACCTTCGAGTGGTGCTCTGAGGGGAAGCTGTGTGAACTAGATGCAAGCTCTTGGCGAGGAGTGAGCGGCCCCAAGGAGCCTCAGGCCTTTGCTAAGGGAGCAGGGACCTGGGAAGCAGGGTTGGGGCAAACAAAGGTTGGGGAGAGGAGACAGGGGGATCAAGATCCAGAGGAACCTGAGGTGGCTTTGCAGAAGAAAGGCCTCTGAATATTCAGGGGCTAACTAGAAGCTGTAGGGGGTGCTGTATGGTGGGGAGCAGCACTCCAGGCAGAGGAGACAGCTTGAGCAAGGCCAGAGGGGAAGCAGGCCTCACAAAAGTTTAGGAGTACTCCAAGGTGGTTCATAAAATTAGGGCAGGTGACTATGGCAAGGCTGGACACCTGAAGCCCTGGGAGCAAGGGGGCCACCAGTGGGGACTGGGGCTGGTCTTAGAGGATTCCTGCTTGCCCTTCACAAAGGACTGCAGCAGCTGGTGTAGAGGAATGTGGTGGCCCAAGGTTACTGCATTGATGGAGGAATCAGCAGGTGATGAGTGCTGGGTGCTCAATCTGCCCAAGCCAGACCTGGGCTGAGCACTTAGCCTACCTTCTCGCTCAGTCCTCACAAAGCCCCTGTGAAGGCAGGTGAGGGGACTTAGAGAAGTTAGTTTAGCTGCACTACACATTCAGCAGGAGAGACACATTCAGATCTGGCCTGTCAGCTTCCAGAGCCCTCCCTGAGGCTACTGTGCTCTGAGGCTCCTGCCTATCTCTGAGCATGTTCAGGAAGGATGCAACAGTGTAGTTTGGGAGCTGACCCCTCATCTCCACAAGATAATTGATAGAGTGAGCAGGTAGGTTTCCAAGAGGCCTTGGGATAGTGCTGCTAGGGGAGCAGCAAGGCCAGCCTTGAGTTTGTGTGTCCAGGAACCAGAGGACATCCAGAGGTCAGTTGGGAGGACTTCATCCTGTACAGGTAGAAACCATCCCAACCACTTCGCCTTGGAGCTGGCCTCGCGTGGCTTAAACATTTCACAGCTGGCCTTCCTTCCAGGCCTGGATGGGGGAGTGCTGGGTGCTGGAGTTTCTCCCTTTCTTTTGGAAAAGTGTGTGAGGGCAGCTTCCCAAAGTCAGGCCCTTGCTCCATCCAGTGGGCTGCTTATGCTCCCTGTGCCTGGGAGGCCTTTGCTCTTCTCTGGGCTGCAGGCTTGGATGCACTAGCAGCCAGCTCAGATGAGGCTCCTTGGTGGTAGGGAACAGGAATGGGTTGAGGAGTAGCACAAACTTTTGCTTTGTTTGGGAAACACTGTAACAGTGGTGGTAGGAAAAGGAGAGGGGAAAATCGAGTGCCCTTTTGCCTCTTGTGGCTTTGTGTGTGCTGAAGGGTCCAGAGACTTCTGTGCCATGCCCCTTAGCCACTGTACAGGTTCTGAGTGGCAGTTATGTCCCCTGGGCTCTCCCTCCATAACATCTCCCCTCCATCTTCCCACAAGAGATCCAAATTAAACACTTCTGCCCCCATGGATACCTGTGATCAGAAAGGGCCCTGCTTCCTCAGGTTGTCCTAACCCATAAGGAGAGTATGTGCAGAGCAAGATGAGAGCAGGCTGGACTCTGGTGGTGCTTAGCACTTGCAAGTGTCCTTATGTCTATGCGCTGTTATTGGAAGCTGGAGGTGCTGGGACACAGGGCTGACAGGGCATCCTGTATACAAACAGTGTATTCCTAAAGACCAGTGTTGGCAAGTCAGATCTTGTTTGAACTGCCTGCAGGTGCTAGCTTGGTGAGCAGAGAGCTACTACTCAGGGTGGGAAGGGTGTCCTTGTACAGCCTGCAGGGCTCACAGCTGAGCTTCCAGCTCTGACCCGTGTCAGACCCAGGGAAGACGCTGGGAGGCCGACATCAAGACCCACAGCTGAAGGCTGGTGCTACTTACATAGTTTCAGCATCAAGCCTTTCCTGAGGGCATCCAGATCCTGGCTTTCTCTAGGGCTGGGACCTTGCTGCCTGGTTGTATGGATGTTTCCAGGATCTTCGTGTTTCAGGTGGGGCTGCTGAGAAGCCAGGTGCTTTCTGCATGGCTTTTGAGGAAGTGAGACCTTCATTTTGGAGCTGCAGTGATGTATGATCCTGTTGTGCAGACTGGCAGCCATGCACGTAAGAAATAAGAGGAGCTGCCATGGTGGAATTTGCCTATAATCCCAGGATTCTGGAAGGCTGAGACAGGAGGATTGGGAGTTTAGTCCAGCCTGGGCAATTTAACAAGTTCTTAATAAAGTGCCCGGGGGAAGGAGGTAAGGCTTAGTATGAAAGCCCTGGTTTAGTTCCAATACTGATAAGGGACAGAGGGAAAAAGGCATTGGGGGTGTAGCCAGTGCTAGAGTACATGCTCAGTGTATATGAAGCTCTGGATTCCTTCCCCAGTGCAGATGCCAGAATGTCCTCAGACTGCAGTCTGCAGCATGTGGTACCTGCATGTGCCTGTGCAGTCTCTGTAGACCTTAAATCATCTCTAGGTTTCATATAACTAATGTAAATGCTGCAATCATACTTACTGCACTGCATTGTTTGGAAAATAATGACAAGGAAAGGTGCCTGTACATGTTCAGTAGAGCAGACTTTATTAGAATAGTTTTGATCCACAATTGAATCTGAATGCTGAACCCAAGGATGTGGGGGCTGACAGAGCTCTAAGTGTCATGAGCTGGAGTGGTGGGACACCTAGGACTCTGGACCTGGGGGCAGAGGTGTGGGCTTTTCAGAGGTGGCAGACCTAGAGCATGTGATGCTGGAATCCAGGGTGTGTGATCACTAAATTGCTTTGGCGTGGCCTTGGGAGTGGATAACGGAAAGGCCCATGCTGGGTGTGGGTGCTACCTGCCCTAGGCTAGTAGTCTGTATATAATATAATGGCCAGGAGGAGAGACAAAGGGGCCATGCGATTCAGATTCCCCAAAGATCCCAGACCTTCGCTGCCAGCCCCACCCCCAGGGCATGCTGAGAAGGAGATTGAGACTGGGCGTGGTAGCTTGAGGTAGTGACTTGAGACTGGGAGAGGTGGCCTGGGCCTGTAATCTCAGCACTTGGGAAGCTAAAAAATAGAAAGGATCACTGAGATCTGTTTAGTGGGACCATGTAGACCCTGTACTAAATACTTTTTTAAAAAAAACAAAAAAACCTTGCCTCTAACTTTGGATGTCAAGTAATTTGTCTCAGCAAGGAGAAAAGTAACTTAAGAAAAGGGGCAATATTTAGCTAACATGGGGATGGAAAAGTGAAGCCCATGCTGATCCAGTAGTAGGTACACAGTCTGGGACCTAGTGAGAGTGATGCTATTCTCCAGAGCACTGGCGCCAGCAGCAAGGCAGGGCTCATCCCTAGTGACAGAGGAAGAAACCAAGGCTGGCAAGCAAGGAGCTGGCGCTGGGCTCAGGCCTGTCTGGCTGCTCCTGGGTGGCTGGCACCCTCTGAGCTCCTTCTCCACACAGAAGCAGCCTTTTGAGCACGAGCTTCATGTCACACTCCGTGTTGGGGATTGAGCCTCAGTTCAATGGGGCTCCACTTCACAGCTAAATACAGTGTGGCTGGAAGTCCTCACCTGAGGTCACACCTGGCCACCTGCCTGCATCAGACTCTGCTCAGGTTTCTACCCCTGGCCCTTTGCAATACAGGCTGTCGTAAGAGGGCTTGATGTGATTTCAGAGCTGAGGGGTTGCATGGGAAGCTCTGTTCTTCCATCCTTGTCACTGGGGCCAAGGAAGCTCCTACCCACGAGGGGTTAGCACTTGCTGGTGCCACAGGCTGATCCTGAGCTCTAACAGCCACTGCCATTAGCAGAGCGGCTAGGCCAGCAGCTCATGCCATGCATACCTTCCCTGTCTCACTTCCTTTCTTCCTCTAACAGTACTGTGGGCTCAGCCAGGTGGGGGGTAATTAATCTTCTGCCTAGAGGAGCAGCTCAGCAGAGAACACTTCATAAGGAAGGATACAGGGAAGGGTGGGCTGTTTCTTTTGTGGGAAGCTGGGGACATGGTCCACCCACCTAGTTTTCTAGAGAACTCTTGGATGCTGAGTGAGGGAGTGGCCAGGCAGCCGAAGATCTCCAGACCGCAAAGCCCCTTCCTCAGCCCTGCCAGTTCCTGCACTGTCAGCTTGGGCAGGTCTCTGAACCCCAGTGCCTTCTTGTGACAGGGGTGCTGAGACCTCAGGATCCTGAATGTGGTTCTTCAGATGGACACCTCGGGCAGTCAGCACGAGGGTTAGGTCAGCCCTACAAGGCACATAGGGCCAGCGGTAGACCTTGGACCCCGCTTCCTAACGAGGGTACTCACTAATGGTCAAGCTAGTGGGCCAGCAGCTGTGGCGACTGCTGACAGGAGGGTGAGCGTGTCAGACCCAGAACAGGGAGTCAGTCCATCTGTCCCTCTGGTTCTTAGGGACCTGCAAGTGGAGATGGCTGGTGGTGCACTTCTGGGAGCCTCAAAGTGTCCAGGGGCTGGAGTGAGGGTGGTTGTGATTGCCTGCCAGAGCCCCTGGCCCTGTCCTGCTATGCCTGTGCTTTCCTGGCAGTGCTTACCCTCCATATGGCAGTTGCTGGAGGTTGATATCTGTGCCTGGGAGACCTGAGACTGCTTCCTCCGCGTTAGGGGGGAGCGAGCAGAGGGGTAATTATAGACAGCCCTCGCCACCAGGCCGGCCCAAACTGGTTCCCTCATTCCCAGTGTGGCTCAGAGCCGTGGGCTGGAAGAGTGCAGCAGAGGCAGCTTGGAGGAGGTCAGCGGGGGCAGGACTGTCAGCTGTCACTCACTACCACCCAGGCCCTTCAGCAGGAGGTCCAGCAAGCTTCCTTGGATCTTGCGCAGAAGGCAGAGGGAGAAGGCCTGGTCTCTGCTCAAGAATCTGGAAGGCTTTGCCAGACCACTCTTAACAGGGAAGCATGAGCCCAGCTGAGCCATGCAGAGACAGCTTAGTAGGAGTGTGCAGCCAGGATGTCTTCCTTCTGGGCACTTTCCTGTTAAGTTAAAATGGGCCCTAAGTCCTCAGCCTGGGCTCCTGCATGGTGTATACCCTGCCTGTTCCTCTGCACCACAGCCATCATGGCCCGCTTCCCTTCTTTGAACCTGCCATATGTATTCCTGTCTTAGGGCCTTTGCTCATGTTCTGCACTGCCTGGCACTCTCTCCCCTCTTTCCCTGGGTGGCTCCTTAGTCACTGAGGACTAAGGGTCAAGGGCTGCCCTCCCCATCCTCTGCATCTCACCCTGTGAGTTGGCTTATTGATCCCAGTTTATGGAGGGCTGTGCTGTTCCCCTTTGCTTACTGCTCTACTCTCCAGTGCCTGCTCTGTAACAAATGCTCAGATGTGCATTCCCCAGGATCGAAAAGTTAAGGCTCTGCAAGTCACTTTTCCCTTTGGGGACTTCCCTTCATCTCTAGCAGAAGATGATGGCACCCCAGAGATACCCTCTGGTCCTTTTGCCTTGCCGCAGCAGTGACCAGACCCAGAGTATTCAGGGAAAGGGAAGGCAGGCCTGGCACCTGAGCAGGTATTCATCCCCTGGCTTTTCCACTCTGCGATTAGAATCATTGATGCAGCTTAGGCTGGGATCAGAGTGTTTCAGCTCAGGCAGCTGACAAGCTTTGTGTCCTCTTTCCCTTTGAGCCCAGACAAACCTGGCCAGCTGACGCTGCTCATTGCTCTCACAAGCTTTGGGCCTCAGAATTTCAGCTCTGCTGGGAGCCTGAGCTCTTTCAGAGGCTACCTAGGGCTGCATAAGACAAATAGGGTAAGAATGGGCTGTCACAGTAGGGTGACCAGGCCCATGATGAAAATCTGAACACATCCCTTTAAGGGAACATTTTGGGAGCTGCATAAAGCCTGGCCCAGCATGTGCAGTTCCATCCCCAGCATGCAGACAAAAGAGTATTCTGGAGGGAGAAGGCCTCCTGAGGTGTTTTGAATTCTCTTCAGCCAGGATTCTCCTCTGCCAGAAGCTCAGGAACATTCCTCACCTCTGCACAGCCAGGAGAAGGCCCTAAAGAAGTCTGCTGGCCACCTAGGGGGAACTTGTGGGGGGAGTGTGGAGGAGCAGATGGCTCAGTGCCACCTCCTGGGGATGGCAGAGGGTAGACACCATCTGAGGACAAACCTTATCTAGCTGATGCGCTGTGGGTTTAGGGACTGGTATTCTAGCCCCTGCCGGCCAGCCTGTCCCAGCCCCAGTTTGTCCTTCCCAGATCTGCTTAGTCATCTGAATCACCTGGGTCCCCAAAATCCCAACTACTTGGGAGGTGGAGGCAGGAGGATTATTAATTCAAGTGGCAACTTAGTAAGATCCTGTCTCACAGTAAAAATTACAGGAGGGAGACTGAGGATATTAGGGAATACTCCCTGATAGATAGGTGGCAGGGGCGATTTGAGGCCTACCTGGACACACTCAGCGCCCAGGAGTCTCCAGGAGTGGGCTGCACTCGCAGTGCAGTGCAGACTACGTAACTGTGGCTGGTGTGAGCACGTGGCCAGGCGCAGTATTGGCCAGCTGACGCGAACAAAGGGTGGGGCAGTGTGTAGCTTTTAGTTGGGGAAGCACCCCCTTTTTCCCGTTTTCTTCTTTTTTGAGACAGGGTCTCACTGTGTAGTTTAGGCTGGCCGTAACACAGCTGTTACGTCGTTGTGGGAAGAAATTGGTGGGGCTCCTGAGTGTGAATTTTACTCCTGCTCTTTTGGTTGTATGAGTTATAGGAGATGGAAGAATTATGAAGACCAGAGACTTAAGAGCCTGGCCCTGGTTGAATTTGGGGTGGAATGGATGAAGGACATAGTAGGGACGTTGGGGTTGAGCTGCTGGTAAAAGCCTCCGGGTCAGGACGAGGTGTATATGTGTTGCTTGGAGGCTAAGAAACCAGCTGAACAAAGAGTTCCTTTTGTTTTTCAAAAGCACATGTGTCCCTGTGGCTGGAGGTGCAGCTCAGTGGTAGAACATTTTCCTACCATGCACAAGGCTCTGGGTTCCATCCACAGCACCACAAAGATTTTTAAAAATAATAATACCCTTCTATTTCTCTCGGAGCACTACTGCACAGGTTTTTGAGGTTGCTTTGCTATGCTGAATATCCTTTAACTTTTCTGATTCACTTCATAGGATAAATTCCTAGAAATGTAATTTATTGTGGGACTACAGGGTCAAAAATAAAGACTAATATTAAAACATACTTTTTCCTTGAGTAGATAAAGTGTGCAGATGGTAAAAACAATTAGCGTCACAAAGGCGAGTGGTGAGTAAGTCTGCCTCCCACACCTGGCCCAGCACTGTAAACTTCACCTTGGAGAAAAATGCTGTCACTAGCTTTTTGTGTTTGTCTAGAAATATTCTGTTTATATAAACATGTATGTTACTATTCTTTTCATCCTCTGTTTTCCTTTTTTTTTTTTGGCACACAAATGAGAGCCTTTCACATTTACATTTTACACTCTGTCTGCGTGTGGCCAGGCAGTGCTGCTGGATTCTGAATGGGTAAAGGGCGGCAAGGACTTGGAGGAACAGCAGCCTTTACAAGGCACTGGGGAAGCAGCAAGGTGTCAGCATCTGGGCTGAGGTGCTGGCAGAGTGCCTGGCATCCGCTGCTCACCTTGCCGCTCAGGCAGATGGTGCCAGAGGCTGTCAGGCTGCATATGAAGGTCAGGAAGCCCTCACTGAAAGTGAGAGTGGTCACCCCAGTATGCCTTCAGGGAGGGCACCGGAGCCATGCTTCCTACGCAAATTATGCCTTCTGAGGGAGGCCAGGGGAGGTGGCTTCATAGGGTGTGAGGGAAGGTGGGAGGGGGAGGAAGGCAGGACACATCTTCACTGTCACCAGGGCAGGATGTGTGCTCTTTCTGATACCAGACTAAATAGTGGCCTTATCTATTTTCCTATTTTCTTTTTCCTCAGAGGCTCATCCAAAATAGAAGAAGCATGTGAAATGTATGCCAGAGCAGCGAACATGTTCAAAATGGCCAAGAACTGGAGTGGTATGTGCTGCCTGCCACAGTGCTCTATCCTCTCCCCGTCGGTTTCCCATCCTCAGGCCTGGCAGAGTGCAATCCCTGCAGGCCCCACTGCCCACTTCCAGTGGGGCACCTGGGCCCTTTGGTCCAGATGGAAGGGTGGGATCAGGAAAGATAGAAAGGGCAGATGTGATGCCATTGAATCCTGATAGACCCATGTGATGAGCTCTTTGAGAGATTTCTCTCTAAATGGAAAATTTGGCATCTCCTGGAAACGACTCCACCTTGCTTCCATCTAAGTCCAAGTTCTGGAATAGGGGAACATGCAAGAGCTTCTATTAATGACAGCTGTCATTTATGGGACATTCTACTACGTATCCATCATGCATAATTTAATTGACTCATCCCAGCTGCCCTGGGATACCATTGATGGGGCAAGAGAATCACCATGAGTCTGACGCCAGCCTGCCCAACATAGTAAGACTTTACCTCAAAAAACAAAGCAAAAAAACAAACTGAGAAGCTGAGGCGTGGCTCAGCGCCTTGCCCAGGCTGCCAAGACCAGTAGGCAGCACGACCAAGACCCAGGCGTAGTCAGAATCTGCTCTCTGCCTAGGCATTTCACCCAGTGAGGCAGCAGGCTCCTCGGGCTGCAGGTGAGGGCCTTCCTCAGGGAGTCCGTGGCCCGGGGGGAGCTGTTGGGATCCAGCACATGAGTCCAGTTGGTCCTGACTCCGCAGTGTGGCTTCCAGTGTCAGCAAGATCGGATCAAGGAAAATGGGCAGGAGACGGTTTGGGAACCTGGGGGGAGCTTTGTGGACATAGGAGAGGAACATGGGGATGGGCCTTGGAGGTGGGACGCAGAGATGGAGAGAGGCCTCAGCCATCACCATGATTTGAGAACCCTATCAGCTGGTTTCCTGAAAATTAGAAGAGCTTTCCTTGACATTCAGCAAAATGCATTGTGTGTATGGCTAACTGCTATATATATTTTTATGCTTCCAAGCTGATAAAGGGCCTGGAGAGAAAGCATGCCTATTTTTTAAGCACATACATGTTGCTTTTTCCCTAAAATGTGCTACCATTCTCCATTCAACAATTTCAGCAGAGGGCCAGCCAAATAGCTCAGCGGATTAAAGCACCTGCAAGCAAGGGGCCAGGGATTCCATCCCTGGGCCTGCCATTCTACTCCCCAACCCCCACTCCCTGAGACTGTAATTCAGACTGGGCATGGTGGCACATGTCTGTATTCCCAGCACTTGGGAGGCTGTAAACAGGAATCCGGTCTAGTAGTGAGAGACCCTGAATACCCTGTAAACCCTTCCCTAAAATCCAAAAAAAGATAATTCCAGCTGAAGTCTTGGGCCACTCTATTTTAGCATCCCTGTTTTTTTGAAATTTAGGGCTCAGGTTTGGAGCTCTCAATGAGATCACAGTGAAGGCCCAGAAAAGGGAGGCCCTGATGCCTCCCAAAGTTGGTTTAGGAGACGCCTGGACAGAATGACTTGGGACCCACAGAAAGTGACTGTGCAAATGAGCTCAGGGCAGGTAGGCACTTTCTGCATGTATGGTTTAACGGCTTACATGCTCGTTCACTACCCTTTTGGACTGGGGCCCCGGCCCCCCAGCATGCTTCACAGTTATTGAAGTGCTCTCCCCTCTGTGCAGTGGGCCAGAGCTTGAGACCTTGTCAGGAAGAGCATTGGGGAGCTATGGGAGAAAGAAATAGGACTGGGCAAGGGAAGCAAGGGGCATCCTTCATCCCAAATGCCCTTCCTGGGCCACCCCCTCTGAGCCTGTCCCTGTCACCACTTTGCCTTGGGTGGCCAAGGACTGCCAAGCCAGTGGATGCTGGAGCCTCCTCACCTTGGTTTCATATCCTTTGCAGTTCCTGGCTCTGCCTTCCTGTCCAAAGACCTTAACAAGTGATGGCCCTAGAGATGTTGGCAAAGCCAGGATGAAGACTGTAGACTCACACTGGGAATCCACTGGGCTTGTTCACATGGGCCGGTCCTGACTTCTCTCTGGGCCTCCTTCCATTTGCTTGAGAGCCCAAGCCCCATCCTGGGCAGTGTCTGTAGGCAGCCCCTGAAGCTGGATTGCTCTTCTCTTCTAGCTGCTGGGAACGCATTCTGCCAGGCTGCCCAGCTGCACCTGCAACTCCAGAGCAAGCATGATGCAGCCACCTGCTTTGTGGATGCTGGGAACGCCTTCAAGAAAGCTGATCCCCAAGGTGAGGACCCCCGGGGCCACACACTGACCACCAGCACAACTGAGGTATCCATGTGACTCTGGGTTTTTCCAGTGGCCACCATGGGACAGACTGGAGGCACAGAGAGCCCAAACTTCAGAGCTGGCTCTCCTCCTGCGACTGGCACTGTCCTGCTTCACTCACCCTCCCCAGCCTGTCACTTTCCTCCCCTCCCCTCTTGCAGCATTTGGGAGTGGGAGTTACTTTTCAGACCCTCCACCTGCCAGGGAGAGAGGCAAAGCTGTTCTGTTGTCAGAATTAACATGCAGAAGGGAGCGGGGGTGTTCATAGACCAGCCAGGTAGGAGTCATTGCCGAAAAAGGAGCAGAAATTATCCTAACCTGGCTTCCCTACACCCTGGAGAGAAATCAGTGAGAACAGAGCCTCCGATCCAGTTGCCAGAGAACAAGTTCCTTAAATGAGAGCATGCAGGGACAGAAGCTCCAGTTAGAAGAGTCTCCACTGGGCTCATCCTGAGAATCCCCATGGCCACATGACATGGGGATTTTATGGGGTGGGAACTTTCAGTAATTGATGGACTGATTGACTTTTGTGTGATGCTGGGGATGGAATCCAGGCCCTTTATATGCTGAGCATGTGCTCTGCCATTAAGTTATATCCCTAAACTTGGGAATTTTGTTTTTTAAAATCTTAGGACCAGACGTAAGTTCTCACTTACAAAGACATGTTTCACATGACCATCTCATCCCATTAACCTCTTGAGAGTAGAGAGCAGAAAAGTATTCTTTTTAAAGGAGATATTTATCTTGGCATACAGGCCAGTCCTCTCCATTTTGCAGCAGAGCACAGGTTTTTCTGCAACCTCCAGAGCTCTGTCTCATATGGCCAGGTCTCCACTGTGTCCTTCTTAGCTGGTATCCTATAGATGTGGGCCTGAGTAGTTATGTGCCAGGACTTAGGTCAGACGGATTGCAGAGGGGACAGCCCTGTGATGGGTGACTTGATGACCCAGGGCAACCCTGGGTTTCTTTCTGGCTGGAGTCACTCTAGGAGTCTCCTGTCCTGTGCAGAGCCCTCCTCCAGCCTTCCCTTCTGCTCCCTGGGGAGCTGGTTGGCCTGGTGATGCTGCCTAGCATCTGTGCCATTCAGCTGCTGCCCCATCCGGAGTGACTGGAAAGACTTGTTTCTGGGGTGACAGCTGCCAGGCTTCTGGCGCATGTGCGCTGTGCATGTGCTCTTCCTGCAGATAGGCCTGGTGTGGTGTGGTTGCACCAGCCCCTCCCCTGGACCCTAGAGTGCAGGATGCGCCTGGCTCATGCGTGGCTTATGGCTTTAGAAGCTCAGAGCCATGGGAGGGAATATAGCCGGGAAAGCTCAGAGCCATGGGAGGGCATTGTGGTTGTCAGCTGGGTCACTGAGAGCTTGGCTGGGCCTCTCTGGGAGGGGGAGGGCACAGCTGTGAGAAAAGAGTGGGGTGCATCCAGCCCTGGGACTCCAGGTGCTCTGCTTGGTCATAGTGAGTCAGGGTGTGAGCACATTTCCTTGGAAGTGACAGCAGCTTTGTATCTGGAGCCCGTTGGCACACAGGGAAGGGCACAGCAGCTGCATGATGTCCATGAGGAGCCGCTTCCTTTCTCGAAGTGACTTTGTTGCCCTGTGTTAAAGCACAGGCCTGCCATGAGCCAATGTGCATCATGCTCAGCATGCCATCGTGCTGAGGGCCTAGTGAGGTATGGCCCTGGCTCCCTCAGCCTAGTGCCTTATAAAGTAGAGCTGGGGGCCCATATGGAGCTCTGCTTCCCCAGTTTCCCCTGGCTGGGGTCGTCCTTGCTGGTCTCCCCCACCTACCTGGATAGCCACGTGTCCTCTGTGGTCTCTAGCTGTTTCCCATGGTTCAGGTCTCCACCCACCAGTACACTTGCCCTTCACAGAAGGAGCTGCTGGCCTGTGGTGGCCTGTGACACCGTCCTGCTAGTGCTTCCTCAGTGTCCTCACTGTTGCCAGCTGAACAGCATGGTTGTTAGGGCCCAGCACAAAGATATGCATGTGTACCTGAGCAGGAATGGTTCTGGTCACACGTGCTGTCAGCTTTTGGGTGTCCACTGTATCCAGACTCTTGTGTCTTTTAATGTGCCCCAAGTCCTGGCCCAGCTCTATGACTTGTCCCTATTTCATTGAGGAATATGAGTGGGTTGAGTCCTGGCTGTGCCTGCAGCTGGCACGGAGGCATCTGGGTGCATGCTGGGAGTAGCGGGTGACAGGCTCGGGCTGGAGCTCTCTCAGCAGGCCAGTTGAGGGGGGAAACGGAGCAGGATGCCCAAAGCCTGGTGACCTGAGGTAAGCCAGGGGAGTGAGTGTCAGAAGCATATCCAGCAGCTGGCTAGGGTGTCAGCTGGCCACCTGCCACTTTGCAGGACAGCTGTTCCCGGGGCGACGAACTGTCACAAAGGAGCCTTAACCCTGAAAATCTGTGTTCTTCCCCTGCTGCCGCTGCAGGGGTCACACCTCACTGATAGTGCCCTTACAGGAGGCTGGGGACAGCTGCTACTCTTCCTGGGGTGCAGCCTTTGCCACATTGGCCCACACAGGACCAGGATAGGGAGCCGTGAGTGGCTGGGCCCCAGCAGGGGTGCCACTGCCTCCTCCCCCATCCTTCACTTCTAGACCTGCTCAGACTTGCTTGGTTATAGACCTTGTATGCAGAATACCATTGTTCTGGACTCCCATTTTGTTGATACGTCCCTCCATTTGCACCACCTCTGCCTGCTTTAACAGCACGCTCTCCCCCTTTGAGGGAGGGTCTTGGTATGCCACTCAGGCTGGCCTGATACAGCGATCCTCCTGTCTGAGCCTCCTGAGTGTTGTGATTACAGCTGTGCATCACCATACCTAGCACCCCTTCTTTTCTTCCTACTGCCTCAGGCTCCCACCTGAAAGCCTAGAGCCATAATGCATGGTGCACATTCTTGGTGTCTTCTTTGGACACCCACAGGCTTTTCAGAATCCAATGAAATTGACAGACTCCCAGAGCATCACTCAGAGCCCACATTGTACATGCACATTTGGGGACTGCAAAGACCCAGCCATAGACCTAGCTCGGAGCCCCTGTTTGTGTGCCTTCCTGAGAGTGGGTTTGCTGTTGGTATTGACCAGGAGCCCATTGAGAGTGGGATGTAAAGCGTTCGCTTCCTGGGTCCAGTGCTGTTGCCCAGAGGCTTCCAAGAGCTAGGAGCACCCTGGGGCCTACCGAGACCCTCTGTCCTCTGTCCTGCTCACCCTCCCTCCCCAATAGCCTTCTCCAGATGCATAAAAATGGTGTTTTTTAAAAAACCACCCTGAGAGCTCATTTCTATCTGCTAGAAATTGCCACCCACTCATGCTTTTCTCTCCTCCAAATAACTTGTCAAAAAAAGAAGCCTTTCCCAAATTGAAAGTCTTGCAAGAGATAGTACAACAAAGGTAGCCCAGCTCCTCCTCTCAGTGCCATCCTGGGGTGCTTTTTGGTGAACCCTGTGATTTGGAGAGTTGGTGGGTGGCAGGGTTAGAGTAGGGAGAGCAGAGGGCTGTGCCCGTTGCCTGTGGAGGGGGGCAGAGGGCAGGGCAGAATGTGCACTTGCTGCCCAGGCTGGAGGTCCAGGGCACTGGTACAGGTTGGAATCTGCTCAAGAGACCTGCAGTGACTGTGGCTGAGTCCAGAAGATCCAGAGGTCCCTGGCACCCCCAGGGTGGCCTCACCCTGACCCTTGACAAGTGGCCCAAAACGTCTGTGGGAGCCTGTCAGTGCTGGCTGTGCCATATCCCTGTAGCTGCCTGGAAACTGGTGGCGTGGTGGCAGACCCAAAGAGAAGGGCTCCCCATGAAGAAGCTACTACCAGATCCCACATACAGACTGAAAGAAATCAGTCTGGCAAGGTTCTTGGGCTCAGGGCCCTTCCACCTTCTCCCAGCCCCCAAAGTGAGGGCATGGGCCTGGCTGCCCTGGGCACTTGCCACTCCCCTGCTACCCTGCATCTGCTGCCTCCTCCACTCATTCTTCCTCCCTGCTTCCTCTTTTGTCTTCCCAGAGGCCATTAACTGTCTGATGAGAGCCATTGAGATCTACACAGACATGGTAAGGGGTCTGTCCTATTAGTATCCCTGCCTTCACACCCCCAGCAGGGTTTTTGTTCTGCACAGAGCAGGTGGGGCAGTGGGAGCTCCAGAGAGCTTGTCCCCCTAAACTGGGCTGATAGCCTCTCCTTCCTGCCCTGCCTCCGTCCTCCTGGGCCATCCTGCTTTCTTTTGTAGGAGTCACAGTTCTGGTGTGTGTCTGTGGTCTGAGTAGCAATTCCCAGCAGTGCAGAAGGCCAGGCTGCTCTCTCCAGGTTGGGTGGGAAGTTCCTGCTGAGGGCCTCCTCTGTCAGCCCTGTCCATTCTAGGAGCACAGGCTCCTGCCCTTTTTCCGCATTCAGAGCAAGCACTAATGAACCTAGCACAGTACCAGAGTCACTGAGCAAAACGCTGTGTTGGTTGACTTCCTGCTCTGTGGCAATCAGCCCTTGTGAGCCCTGTGGGATGGTTGAGTGGGGGAACTACAGGGGCATGGCTTGCCCAAGGACAGGTCTGCAAGCAGGAGTTTCTGAGACCCAGAACTAGGCTGGCTGGACACAAGGCCTTGCCCTTCCACTGCCCCTGGCAAGGGGTGGGCAGTAAGGGCAGAGGCAAGCAGGTGGTTCCAGGTGTATCAGACCCTAAGGACTCCTTGGAGCACGCAGGGAGGCTTTTGAGACCACACTGTGGGGACTCCAAAACCCTCAGCCCTGGTTTAGCAAAGCCTTTTATCCAGTGACTCTGGGCCAGGCTCTGCCTCAGTCCCTCCACACACATCATGTACGTCTGCCTTATGGACAGGGTGGAAACCTGTATGAACAGGGTAGCACCCTGGGCGGCTGGCTGAGGTGGCACACGTAGTGTCCGCCCTGATGCCAGTCAGCATACCCGCTCTGCAGACCTCAGCTGTGGTGAGGCAGAGCAGGGGAGCCTGGAGGGGGAGTCACGCAGTCCTGTCCTCTGTCCCCAGGGCCGGTTCACGATCGCAGCCAAGCACCACATCTCCATCGCCGAGATCTATGAGACGGAGCTGGTGGACATTGAGAAGGTAAGCGGGCAACAGCCAGGACTAGTTCCACCACCTGGCTGCCCACCCGGCTGTCTCATGCTGGCAGAACCTGGCCCAGCTGTGTCCCGGGTGGGCATTAGGTGGAGGAGACTGCATAGTGTCCATCCCACACCTGCTCATGTCTCCCCAGGCCATCGCCCACTATGAGCAATCTGCAGACTACTACAAAGGCGAGGAGTCCAACAGGTAGCCCCAGCCCTGTGCCCACCCCGCTGTGACACAGGACCCACTGCCACCTCTCCTCACACCTCTTCCTTCCCACAGCTCAGCCAACAAGTGTCTGCTGAAGGTGGCCGGCTATGCTGCACAGCTGGAGCAGTACCAGAAGGCCATTGACATCTACGAGCAGGTGGACATGGGGCCTGGGGCCCTGTCCTTTGAGCAGCGGGGCCCTCCTGTCTGCCTGCCTTTTGTGCCCCACCCTTGCTCCCAACATGTGGGCCTCACCTTGTGCTCTCCTGGCCAGAGGCTTCCACCGCTCCCCTGTGTGCTGTCCCCCCATCTCCTGGGGTCATCCTGAAGCCCCAGAACAAGGCAGCGTAGCAGAACCCATGGGGAAGGGCCCGGGGTGGCAGAACAGGGTCTGTCATCAGTGGGAGGCAGGGAGTGTCACATGGGCTCCTATCTGCCGGGTAGGAAGGGTAGTGCTGTGGCCATGAGAAAGGCAGCAGCTGGCCTCAAGGGAGAGGGGCGGGTGCCGCCTCTCATGTTCTCTCAGTTGCCACTCCTCCTGCCTACTGCATGTCAGCCTCCTGAGGGGTCTGACAGCAAGGGGCCACCTCCTCACCTTCTCTGGTACCTCAAGAGGCCATGGGCACCTGGCTCCAGGCCTCTTGCCTGGGCTGGTCTCTGGCTCACTGCCCCAAGGTCCCAGCCTAATCCCAGGGTACAAAACTACCTTCCACTTGGCTCTCGGGGGTCCTTCTCCTGAGCTCATAGTGCTACTCTACACGGCCACAGGTGGGGACCACTGCCATGGACAGCCCCCTGCTCAAATACAGCGCCAAGGACTACTTCTTTAAGGCAGCCCTCTGCCACTTCTGCATTGATTCACTCAACGCCAAGGTGAGCTCAGGCTGGTGTTCCCATCCTGCCACCAGGATGCTTCTCACAGCCAAAAGAGCATGCTCCTCCCTCCATGTGGCCCAGCCCGCTGGCCTGAGCGCCAGAAGCCCCAGCTTTCTCTGTGGGATTCTACCCTCGTGTTCCCCGTCAGGCCCTGGAGGATTTGAGCTCCCAACTCCCTGCTGACTCTATGCCAGTCCCTTTTCCTTTTGTAGTTTTTAAAACTGTTACCCTGTGAAGGCAGCACCAGCGTCAACCCATCTTGCAGGTAGATCTGCTGAGGCTGCTTGGCTGGTGACCTGCAGCTCAGCATCCCATACCCTGTGATTCTGGAGCAGGGCTATGACTGGCCTAGGCTACAGCCATTGCCAAGCCCAGAACCCATGGACTTGGTCAGGGAGCTTCACCTCTTTGGCGTTCCCTACCCAGACAGCAGGAGCTCTGCAAGGCCCAGGGCTCCCTAGTGTCTGCTCCCATTCCTCCCCAGGCCCCAGCCCTCAGCCTGACACATGTATAGATGCCTTTGTCTGCTCCCTGGCACAGCAAGGCACAGAGGTGCTGGGCACTTGCCCAGGAAACCCTCTCCCTCCCTGTAGCCAGCCTGGTGCTGAGCTCAGCCCCATGGAGGTGCTACTAGGGACAGCGCCAGGCAGCAGTAGTGGGGGAGGAGGGCAGAGTGCTGACTCAGGGCTGCCAGCCTTCCCTTGTCCCTGCTGAGCCCAACCATGGTCTCTAGTGGTCCCTTCACTAGTTTGACCTCTCCTTTCCTCCTCGCTGCCCAGCTTGCTGTTCAGAAGTACGAGGAGCTGTTCCCAGCCTTTTCTGATTCCCGGGAATGCAAGCTGGTGAAAGTGAGCAGGGGACTTCCCAAGGGGATAAGGGTGGGGTATACCTGCCTGGCCCCTGCATGGAGCGGGTGGCTGGCAAGGGGATGCCTAAGCTCCAGGATTTGTCCAGTGGCTCCCAGGGCTTGCGTCTTGTTTCCTTTCTCTGCTGTCTTGTTCTCCCTGTTCTGGATATGAACGGCGGATGCAGCCCTGGCACTAGGGCCATGGTGCCTGCAGGCCTCCTGGGATGGATGCCAGCAGGCTGCCCTCTTCTGTCTGTGTGGGAGCCCCCATTGCTGCTCAGCCCTCAGCTCTGACTGTGCCCCTTACTTCCCATGTTCTTTGCTCACAGAAGTTGTTAGAAGCCCATGAGGAGCAGAACGTGGATGGCTACACAGAATCAGTGAGTGGCTGCGGCAGGCAGATGGGTCCCCGGGGCAGGCTGCCTTCTCGCATGTCCTCCCCCCAGTTTTGTCTTTGCTGTTAACTTCTGGGGTTGGGGCCCCAGCTGAGGACCACAGATTCCTCAGCCGCCCACCACAGGATCCCCACAAGCACACTGAGAGTGAATAGAGTGATCATCAGGATGCCGGGTGGTGCTGAGGGTCAGGAGGGAAGGGCACCTGGCCTCACCCCCTTGAGGTTCACAGCCCTTGTACTCTGTCTGAAAGCCATGGTCTCTGCACCTCCAAAGTCCCCTAGGAAGAGCAGTGGGCTGACTCAGGTTGTGGGTGCCTCAGGAAGAGCAGCAGGGAGCAGAGGAAGAAAGCCAGGGACTCCCCCTCTCCCCCAGGGACTCCACACCCTACCAGCGTGGACCTCTCTCCTATTCTTGGCTGTTCTGAACATTCTGAAGCAGCTCTGCCCAGCCCAGGTTGCAGTGCAGTTCTCCAGAGCTTCTCCCTGCCTCCAGGAATTAGGGCTCCTCGTGAGGACAGGGCAACTCATCACACCCCATGGCAGGCTTGCAGAAGGCTACACAGGCAGGGCCTGGCCTCTGCTTCCCTCAGCATGAGGGACAGGCTTGGTTCACATCTCCAGGCCTCTGACCAGCCTTAAACGAGGAAGCTGCACCTTTTTTTTCTTTTCTAAACTACATTTTTCCCCTAGAGGAAATGTTAGACCCATTGTAGGAAGGAACAAAAAGCAGATTCCATGCTGGTGTCCCCATGCTCTTGCTCTGAGACCCAGGGAGACTGGGACCAGGACCCTCAGGCTTCTGGGACTGGACCCATGGGGCTGAGGCTGGGTGCGATGCCCTTCATGGTGCTGGCAGGTGAAGGAGTACGACTCCATCTCTCGGTTGGACCAGTGGCTGACCACCATGCTGCTGCGCATCAAGAAGACCATCCAGGGCGAGGAGGAGGACCTGCGCTAGGTGGCCACCCACCGTTCCCTGTTGTCAGCAGCAGAGGCGGGCTGAGCCTGCTCAAGACATCCCTCCTTCCCCACCCGGGGAATCCCGTGGGCTACCAGGGCAGTGATGGCATGGCTCAGCAGCACCTCAGGGCACCAGAGGCTGGGCCACTGGCCAATTCCCTCTGCTCGCTACAACCCTCGCCTCTGCCTATTTAAGCTCCTACTGGTGTCCTCACCCCCTAAATCAGCTGTACAAGTCTGATACAGACCTATCTGAGCATTGCTAGGAGTCAAGGGTCAGCATCTGTCCCCGGCACTGACCACCAAGTCTCCTGTGGCAGATTTCTACTCTACTTTGGCCCCTGGAAGAGCTCTAAGCACAAGTAGCCACTGAGACCTGCTCTCAGCACCTGCAGCCCAGGCTCAGGTTAGACCACAACCTGGTGCCCAGAGTGTCCCAGACCCACCCTGCACTGCTCCTGCCTGTGCGTGAGGTTTGGTCTGAGGGCCAGAAGCTCCCAAGAAGGAAAATAAAAATTGCCACTTTTGCATGAGTCTTTTCCTCCTCGCCTGTGCTGCTGTGGCCCTGTGGGTTGTAGGGTACATCCTCAGGACAGACTTGGCCTGGAGATGCCTGGGTGGGCCTTGAGTGGAGATGCAAGGCCCAAGTGGCAGAACCCCGGAGCCGGGGGCCTTGGATTCTTCAGGATCCTGAGCCACTGGAGGGTGGAATGCAACAGCCAGCAGCACTCTGGTGTTGAGAACTGGAAGAAGCCCATCTCACCCATGCTCCCCTGGAAGACAGGCCCATTGCCCCAGTGACAGTTGTGCCACTGTCATCTGGAGAGGAAGTAGCTTTGGTGGGCAGAGTAAGAGGCCTAATGGGTAGGAGGGCTAGGAAGAGCCAACAGGAGCCCTTTGACCAGCAAAAGTGGGCAAGAACTGGGCATCTCAGCCACACACCACCGTTGAGTTGCCTGAGAGATGGGAAACCTGATATTCCCTGGGCTGGGTCTCCTCCCTGAGGTCCTAGCTGGAGGAGCCAGAGTTTTACAGCTGTTTGTGATATCAGGAGCAATATCAAGGGAGGGGCTCGGTGGGCAGCCAGGGAGACACCTGAGTGCTGTTTCTGGCACAGGAGCCTGATGTTCCCATCCACAGGAGGGCCCAAGAGGAACCCTACCCTGCCCTACTGTCCCTCTAGCCCCCCCATCAGCTGATAATGGCTGAGTGAATCTCCTGAGACCTGGGATTGGTCACTAGCCAGTTGATCACTTGGAACTGGCAGGTGACAAGAGTGTGCTGTCTCCCTGCAGGAAGGGGCAGTGATATCACTGTCAAGGTGGCACGGGCAGTTAGCTCACAGCAAATTATCCGTGAATGTGCAGAGTCCCCAAGCCCTTCCTGCCATTCCAGGGACCAGAAAGCAAACACAGGACCCCCTCCTAGGTCCCAGAAAAAGGGCCTGTTTTACAGCCCATCACCCCCACTCACTATTGTACCTGCAAGGGTTCATCTGGAGTCCCCACTTTACCCTGTCAAGTGGGGTGATGTGTCTCTGTAGAGCTCTTGCAAGGATTCTGTGAGAAAGTTTTGTGACTGATACTGTGGCACCAAGTAAAAGCCCAATAAATGAATAAGGGGGAGTAACAGCAGGTCCGTGCAGAGTGATTGTTTAGGAATCAAGAACGAGCCAATATGACTGTCACCACATAAGGAGCTCATTGGAGGTGGTCATTTGCCAATGAGAGGGGTGGGTGGATCTTTTCTCCTTGAGTAAAAACATTTCCCACTTTAAATGGTGTTGTTATAGATAACTATAGAGTTACTGTTTGGGGATTCCAATATTGATTGCTTCTTGCAGCTGGTGGCCTTGGGTAAGTTACTTTACCTCTGTAAGACACCCACCTTTCGGCCTGTGTGTGAGTTTAAATAAACTATTAGATGGAATACGCTTAATTTCTGGGAACATAAGGGCAATATTTTTTTTGTGATTCTTCTTAACCTGCCTTCCACACAGTCAACGTGGGGACCATGATCTCCCCCTGCTCTTCGCACTCCCGGGGTCCCTTTCCTAGGCTCTGGACCAGGGAGGTTCACGCAGGCGCATTGGGGCAAAATCAAGTAGTCCGGCTGGACGCCATGTTGTTAGAGGGCAATGACTGTGGCTTCCTTGCGTCATCAGTCTGCGCGTTGGGTGGGCAGTCGATGGTTTAGCTCACATCTGAAGTTGGGGCCACGGCGCGACCTGCAGAGAGGCGTGATGGGAGAGGCCGCCGTGGCCGCGGGGCCTTGTCCTC
>PVKA01026878.1:0-31196 GCA_004027165.1 Ctenomys sociabilis
GAAAAAATAATCCCTCACCTGCAAGATGATGCCAGGATGAACAATGTGAGAATAATTGGTATCAATCAGAATGAAGGAGTCAATACAAATGACATAAAAAGAATTTGGGGAGAAGTAATTGCAGAAAACTTTCCAAATATGAGGAAACAATCCAACATTCAGGTAACTGAAGCATACAGAACACCAAATTAGTTCAACCTAACTAAAAAGACACTGAGACATATAATAGTCAAATCCCAGAAATCCAACACAAGAATAATATACTGAAAGGTGCTAGAGAGAAGAAGCAGATCACATTCAAAGAAAAACCCATCAGAATTACAGCCGACTTCTCTGCACAAACCATGAAGGCAAGGAGAGCATGGAGGAATGTTCTTCAAGTCCTCTATGAAAAGCAATTCCAGTTCAGACTATTGAACCCTGCAAAACTCTCTTTCAAGTTTGATGGAGAAGCGAAATACTTGCACAAAAAAGACCAACTAAAGAATTTCATGATGACAAAGCCATCCAGAGACCACAATGACCAGAACTCCATGAAGGAGAATGGAAGGAATGCACTAAACAGGACAGACAATTAAACACAGGATACGAAGGAGTAAACAACAGCAGGTAAATATCATGACAAAAATGTCAACACATTTGGATTATAACCATCAATGTAAATGGACTCAATTCCCCAATTAAGAGAAATAGACTGGCACAGTGGATTAGGAAACAAAATCCAAGAATATGCTGTATACAAGAAACACACTTAACTCAAAAGGACATTCATAGGCTCAAAGTCAAAGGATGGAAAACAATACTACATGCCCCAGCATCTATGAAAAAATCAGGAGTAGCAATTCTATTCTCAGAGAGTCTGAACCTCAAACTAAGAAGGCTAAAAGGAAATAAAGAGTTGGTTACGGTAAAAATTTAAGAAGAAGATGTAACACTCATTAATATCTGTGCACCAAACACAGGAGCACACAACTATATAAGATAAATCTAAATGGACATGAAAAATCTAATATGCAAGACCAAAATTGTTACAGGAGACCTTAACACCCCCTTCTCTCAAAAAGATAGGTCAATGAGACAAAAAATTAGCAAGGAAGTACTAGAACTGAACCAGATTTGAAGCAAATGTACTTAGTGGACAGATACAGAATGTACTCCCCACAACTACAGCTGACTACACATTTTTTTTTGAGCTGCACATATGTCATTTTTTAAAAACAGACCACATACTAGTCCAGAAGTCATGCTTAAGTATATGTAAGAAAACATAAATCATTCCATGCATATTATTTGACCACAGTGCAAGGAAACTGGAAATAAATGACAAAAGATACCATCAAAAACCCTTAAATACATGGAAATTAAACAACAACCTAGTCAGCAATCAATGAGACACAGATGAAATTAAACAAGAAATTCAACAATATCTATGATTCAATAAAAATTCAGCTTACCAGAATTTATGGGATGTGATGAAACAATTTTCAGAGGGAAAATCATATCCATGAACTCACACATTATGAAAACAGAAAGAGAACAAATTAGCACCCTAATGTTGCACCTCCAACACCTAGGGAAAGAACAGCAAATGGAACCCAGAGCACAAAGACGGGAAGAAATCATAAAGATTAGAGCAGAAATTAATTAAATTGACATGAAGAAAACAGTTCAAAGAATCCACAAATCAAAACGTTGGTTCTTTGAAAGAGTAAATAAAGTTGATAAGCATCTAGCCAACCTCATCAAAAACAGGCAAGAAAAAATTCAAGTATATGCAATAAGGAATGAAAAGGGTGAAATCACCACAGACCCAGCGGATATTCAGAAGATTGTAATAGTTACTTTGAGAGTCTTTACGCTCATAGAATAGAAGACACAGAAGAAATGGACAAAATCCTCGAAAGGTACAAATTACCAAAACTAAGCCAAGAAGATATAACAACTCTCAATAAGCCAATAACAACCAATGAAATATTAAACATAATAAAAAGCCTTTCATCAAAGAAAAGTCCAGGTGCTGATGGATTCACAGCTGAATTCTACAAAACATTTATAGAAGATATAATCCCTACACTCCACAAACTCTTCAGTGAAATTGAAAAGGAAGAAGTCCTCCCAAAATAATTTCTGGAGTCAGGTATTATACTGATTCCAAAACCAGGGAAAGACACAATTAAAAAGGGGAACTACAGACCAATCTCCCTCGTGAACATAGATGCAAAAATACTCAATAAAATCCTTGCAAATAAAATACGGCAAATCATTAAGAAGATCATACACCATGACCAGGTAAGATTCATCCCAGGATGCACAGATGGTTCAATATTCAAAAATCTATAAATGTAATACAGTACATTAATAGACTGAAATCTAAAAACCACATAATCATCTCAATTGATGCAGAGAAAGCCTTTGACAAAGCCCAACACGCATTCATGTTCAAAGTCCTACAGAAAGTTGGAATAGATGGAGTCTACCTTAACTTGATAAAAGCCATCTATGACAACCCAAAAGCTAATATAATCCTAAATGGGGAAAATCTGAAATCTTTTACTCTTAAATCAGGTACAAGACAAGGATGTGCTCTATTACCCTTTCTATTCAATATAGTTTTGGAATCATTGGCAACATCCATTAGAAAAGAGGGAGAAATAAAGGGAATTAGAATAGGTAAAGAAGAAGTTAAATTATCACTATTTGCAGATGACATGATACTTTACTTGGAAGACCCCAAAAATTCCACCAAGAAACTCCTAGATCTGATATGGAGATTGAGTAGTATAGCAGGATACAATGTTAATACTCAAAAGTCAATAACATTCCTCTATACAGATCACAAACACACTGAAAGGGAAACAATAGAAACAATACCTTTTACAATAGCACCATGGAAAATGAAATACCTTGGAATTCACTTAACCAGGGAACTCAAAGATCTTTTCACAGAAAATTACAACACCCTAAGAAAAGAGATTATAGAGGATTTCTGAAAATGGAAAGATATTCAATGCTCCTGGATAGGAAGAACCAACATCGTGAAGATGGCCATACTCTCAAAATTGCTGTACAGACTTAATGCAATCCCTATCAAACTGCCACCAACATACCTCCCAGACCTACAGAAATCATTTCTAAAATGTATTTGGAACTACAGAATATCTAGAATAGCAAAGGCAATCTTGTCCAATAAAGATAAGGCAGGAAGCATCACAATTCCTGACTTGAAATTATACTACAAAGCCACTGTGATAAAATCAACATGATATTAGCAACAAAATAGACCCCAGGATCAATGGAATGGATTAGAAGATGCAGAAACATCTACGAACACACTCAGCCATCTGGTCTTCAACAAAGGGGCAACCATAATCACTAGAAGAAAGATAGCCTCTTTAACAAATGGTGCTGGAAAACCTGGGTTTCTACATGCCAAAAACTAAAACTTGACCCAAGTCTATCACCACTCACTAAGCTAAAGTTGAAATGGTTTAAATATATAAACATTTAAACAGAAACATTCAATCTCCTGGATGAGAAAGTAGGAGGAACTCTTGAAGACATAGGGTTAGGTAAAGAGTGATTGAAAGAATCAACAACTAGGATCAACTCTTCTTGAGGAGTTTCCGCATGTCAAAAGAAATTGTCAACAAAGTCAAAAGACAACCCACAAATTTTGAAAAAATCCCAACTAATAAGCTATCAGCCAAACACCTGCTGTCTACAATATATAAAGAACTAAGATATAACAGGGCCCTCAGATTTAAACACCCAATTCAGAAATGGGCATCTGAGATGAATACACACTTCTCAGAGGACAAAATTAAAGAAGCGAATAAATATATGAAAAAATGCTCCACATCGTTAGCCATTTGTAACATGCAAATAAAATAACACTGAGATACCATCTCACTCCAGAAAGAATGGCTATCATAAGGAAATCAACCAACAGCAAATGCTGGAGAGGTTGTGGGGAACAGGGAACACTTGTCTGCTGCTGGTGGGAATGTTGACTGGTACAACCATTGTGGAGATCAGTGTGGAGACTTCTCAAAAGAGGGCTAGAAATCCCATTCAAGCTGGCTATTCCCCTACTAGGAATTTTCCCAGAGTAACTGAAAACATTATATCATAGTGATATATATGTACTTATGTTTATAGCAGCACAATTTGTGATAGCCAAATCTGGGAAACAACCAAGATGTCCGTCACATGAGGAATGGTTGGAAAAAGTGGTATTTCTACATAACGGAGTATTACTCAGGTATGAAGAATGATAAACTTGAAGCATTTATATTGAAGTTGATGCCACTTGAACATATACTCATAAGACACACATGTGCAAATATCATATAGTCTCCATAGTATAAGAAGTCAAAATAAGAATTACGAATAGAAATGTACAACAACTAAAATGAATTGAATCAGATTGTTAGGGCAAACTGAATGGCATATGCTTCAGGGTACTAATCAGCTTTTCTTTTGGATAATTAACAATCTAAGTTCACAGATCAAAACTGGAGAAATAGAAGAACCACAAGACCAGCCAATATTTTGGCCCTAGTCTTAGAAGGTCCGTGAAGACTCCAGACGTAGAAGAACCTGTACGTTATACCAAGAAACTCAGTCGTGCTCCAAAGTTCCTGATCAAGGAGATTATGGAGCCATAGAGGAAAGAGATTAATGATGTATAGTGTGCCTAGAGAGAGTCACGTGGAGAGAAAACTTTCTCTCAGGCTCTCACAGAGAGCAAACTGGTCAAGCATTGGCCATGACTCATCCACATGGATGACACAGACAAAGGATCTACAGAGTAAGGTACAGGATTACAAGATAAACCCTGAGGGGACTTCACGGAGTCAGCAGAAACAAAAGCTACATCTTTTGGTATATAGGTCTTGCTCTATCTCGTTCTTAATCATCCAGGAGAAAATTATAAAAATGAGGTACATAATGTGGGGACATAATAATAAGTTGAGCTCTAAATAGCTATAGTCAACTTTTTCAGATAACTCACTATTATTGTGGAATGCTGGACTGTTTTGGGTTGTGTCACCAAGTTCAGGCACCTAAGTTGGTTTAATGACAATGGAGTGCTCATCTTTGTCAGGTCTAGACAAAAAAAAAGGGTATACAAAGGAAGAATCATGGGTGTGTGTGTATAAACAGTGCAGATAGGATAAATATGCCATGCTACTGCATAATTCCATGAGAAGCAAGATTTGCACTAATAGTGGTTGGACAAGATATTATGTCGGTTTCTAATGCTATGGACAACCACTAGGCAGATAATAAGGTAGAAAGTATTAATTATTGAATCGGTGATATAATTCAGCTATAAAAATTAAGTATGTAGCTACATTCTCTTAATTCACTGATTAGAGACATCTGGTATAATAATGTATGTAAGTATAATATCATGTATGTACCTTGTGCGATGCCAAAACATTATGAAAACTGTTTGCAATGTATTAATTTTAAAAAAAATATAAAAATAAATATATTCTTCTCATCAAAAATAATAATTAGTACATTGAATATTGTCATAATACAAGATGCAGATATACCTTTCTCAACACTATTAGTTCAAAACTTCTCATTGAACTCAGAGAAAGTAGCTATATATCTATGCTATTTTGTATCTATTTTAAAACAATAGCTTAAATATATATATATTTCTTTTACCTCAAAATGGACCTTCATTTACATCTCACATTTTTATTTACTTTTGTTGGAGATGAATATTCCATTGCCATTCATATGTTGTAGTTATATGAAATCAGCAAGGTAATCCAATATAGTCCAGTGGTCTATAATGGTAGTGGGTTATCCACAAGACTGGCAATATGCTGAGCTGCAAATGGCTCAAGGCAACAACTTCTGACATTGCCAGTAATTAACTTCTCTGGCTAACAATTTATTTCCTCCCATCCTTCATTAAGTAGAAAAGTCAGGTTAGGCCATTCATATACACACTAGCAAATATCCATGCTAGGAGCAATATCTTCAGAATAATGTAGTGAGTGAGATAGATACATACAAATAGTATTCCCCTGTAAGCATACAGTGTACCCCTAAGACACTAGTTATTCATAAGTTAGGAATTACAAATATGTTCATTACAGAATTATTTATTTGTTCTTTAATGTATGTAGTACAGGGTCTCACTGCACAGCTCAGACTCATAGTGATAAAAAAAAAATAATTTACCAAGTCTGTGACATTGTTATTAGCAATAGAAGAGAAGCAAATGCAATCAACTTCACTGAAGGGGACCATGTAACCTAAAGTAGAGACTTGACAAGTCATCGAGCATGCAGAGGCTGGTTACATGAGAAGGGCCTAATTCTCTAGCAGACAAAGGTTAGTTATAGAACAACAACAACAAAAGGAATATAGGATAGGAAAGCACATGCCTTAGTTGAGGAAGTCATTGACAGAACTTTCCATAATATTGAAGCCACTGTTCTAAAAATTATCCCACCTGCATAGAA
Organism: Ctenomys sociabilis; assembly: GCA_004027165.1. NCBI lineage: Eukaryota > Metazoa > Chordata > Mammalia > Rodentia > Ctenomyidae > Ctenomys > Ctenomys sociabilis. The sequence goes on from PVKA01026878.1 coordinate 6,492, forward strand.
AGTAAAATCTGTACCTGGGGAGAGAGCTCGGTGGTCTAAGCACCTGTCTGACAAGTCCAAGGACCCAAGGCCGATCCCTGGTATAACATGCCATGGTAACTATGCTGGTCCAGAAACCAGATGTCATGGCACAGCCTGTAATCACAGTGCTGGGGAGGCTGAGACAGGAGGATCACTATGAGTCTGCACTGTGTAACAAGACACTGTATCAAATAAAACAATAGTTTAAAAAAATCTGTTCTTTTGAACATATCTTATGGGATATCAGATCTTTGTATCTCTGACCACAGGACTCATTTACTTCATTCATCCTCCATGGCATTTTCTATTCAATTCCTCATCGACTCAAAGGTCCTGAGCCGGCTGCCATGGCAGTCAGAACCACAATCCCCTGTCACATCCGTGACTGACATCCTTCACCCCCACAGGTAGCTGCCCTGCATCGCATCATCCAGCCCACAGTGCTGTAGCTGACTCTTCTATCTAAAATAATCCCTCTCCCTCATCTCTGTCTCCTTATTAATTATCCTGAGGTCACACATAACCCCAAATTCGCAGTTCTTGTAATGAGTCCATATAACCCACTTGATAGAAATGGTAGGTTCTCAGTCTGCTTCAGGACAGCTGTGGTGGATTTTCACAGGTCTTTTTGCTTACAGATGGGAAAAGCAAGAGCTGAAATTAAACAATACGATCATTGCAAATGATTCTGCCAAAGACAATGGAAATCTTGTAGCACTGTCAGATTGTACTGAAGTCAGCGTCCTACTTGGCATGATATACCATCGCTTCCAGGTGCTACAGCCAGGGTAAGTGACAAAAAGTTCATGGATTCTGTCTGCATTATTTTTGACAGCTGCATATGAATAGATGCCTGTCTCAAAATAAAAAGGCCAGTTCTTAAAATATACCTGCCTCGCCTTGCATTTTATTGGCCATCAGAACATATCAGCAAGGACAAAAGTATGCTTGCTGGAAAGAAACATAACAAATGACAGGGCTGGGGAGATAGCTCAGTGATCTAAGCAACTCCCCAGCAAGAGCAAAGACCCAGGTTCAATTCCCAGTACCATATGCAATGCTGGCCCCTGGAACTCCAGGGATGCCATGCCAGGTGTGGTGGCAAACACCTGTAATCCCAGAGCTGGAGAGGCTGGGACAGGAGGATCAGTATGAGTTGAAGCTACATAGCAAGAGCCTGCACCAAATAAATAAATAAAAGATTAAACAAAAGAAATTTAAATTTCGTAGTTGTAGATGAGGATATATATTTCGTATAGATGAAGAAATATAGTTCATATAGATGAGGGTATACATAGTTCATATGATAGGATCTTATCTGAGATACAGAGGTGGCATTTGGGTTTTTCAACATACATAGCTGGAAATAATGAATTGTTACAATGAATTGTTATATTAGAAACATTCTTGACAAATAAAACAGAGAAGAAAAACACTGTGGTGACACAAAAAGAATTGATTATGTCCTTTTGTATTAACCGGTTCCCATTCCTTTGCTTTTAGCTTACATTTGAGGTGAGCAGGAATTTTCATTTAATGAGGTGACACAAACCTTCATTTCTGAACAACTTGATTCTCGGTGATCCAGCAATGTATTCGCTGCTGCAGTTTGTACTATAGTTTACATCTAAAATGCCCCCCAAGGCTTCATGTGGGCAGTGTAGGAGTCCTCTCTAGGTTCCCATTTCAGTACAAGAAGTCAGTATTGCAAAGTTACATTGTTAGAATCCCACCAAGTTAATTCCAATCTACCACACCCAGTGCAACCCTTGGCAAAAGTAAAGACAAAAAACATATTTATAATTACTGGGGAGCCAAGGGGCCCTAAGTACAGACATGAAGATCGCTTTCCAGAACAAAGAGAATGACCCAGGGCCACACTCAGGTTTTATTCAGCCAAGGAGGTATAGCTTAAGGAGGAGAATCATGGGAAGTAGGTGATTACTGTGACCTGGGCTAGGTGAGTGACCCGCATTTACCTCTGTCACATGCAGACAGAGTAATTTGCATCGTGCTATTGAGATAGCGTCTACTGTTTGGAGGGTCTGGTGCTTCAGCTCTGATGTGTAGTCTTTCAAACCTCGGGAAGTCATAGCCTCTATCTTGAGGCTCCATCACAGCCCACAGTGTGGAGCACTGGCTTTTCATCCTCTCTCGACATGGCTCATATTGGAGAGCAGCAGGTGTGTGTTATCAGGGAAACATGATGCTGTCTTCAAAAATTACTACCAGCACCTCAGCTAGACCAATATGCATTGCTTAAGGCCAATGGAAAGGATAAATAGAAGCCCCTGCCAGCTCTATACATATTACTACAAGGAAATAGGGTCAGGCTCAGCCAGGATGAGGCTAATCGCTCTTCTTTCAAGGACTGCTGCTCAGGTGGTCCTCCACAGTCAGAAGCAGGGCTCTGGGAAAGTGCTTAGATCCAGCGCACTGTGTTCACCAGCGGCTTCATCTGCTACTGAGCTCATCACTCAATGTGGTACTGGGGGAAACGTGACCTCAGGAGGGTCCATTGAGAAATGAGGCCAACTGTGCAGCAGTCAAGGGCCCAAAGCTTTAGCTTTCATTTGTTCACCACAGCCCTAGGTGACTAGCAGATCTCAGGACTTCTTCAGGTCCTCCATGAATTCACATTAGTTTGGAGCCAGTGTCTGCTGCCTATTTCCTTTCTCCCATATCTCCTACTTCCTTTCCCTTTCCCACTCATAATCCCACTCATAATCAGAACACTTGAAGTAATATATTAATAATACCTTAAAACAAAAAAAAATGCAAACCTGTTTTCTTGTTCCTTTGTTTTGTTTTCTTTGCAGACAATTCCACTGAAATTACATCTGTATCTTTTGGTGTGTGTGCATGGAGGGCTAGGGATCAAACCTGCATCATTACACATGCAAATAAGTTAAGTGCTCTCTATCTGAGCTATATACCAAGTCCATTTTATGTTTATTTTGAAGCAGGGGCTCACTAAGTGGCCCAGGCAAGCTGTGAAATTATGATTCCCCTACCTCAGACTCCCTTACAAGCTGAGACTAGCATCTTCTATTTTGAATTAATTAATTAATTAACTTTCCTTTTTGAGGCAGAATCTTGATATGATGCCATAGCCCAATCTTTTATCCTTCTGATTAAAGTAGGTGCTCATAAGAACTTGATATCTTATTTATTACTGTTTCTCTGGACCCAAAGCAATTAATTTGGTTCATAAATGCTTATTGGACAAAATAAAATTTCTGGAAAACATTTTAGTGATATGTGTTGGAAGCTTGCAAGGCTTGGGTAAAGCATATCTCCTGAAAGGTTAACCTCTAGAAAGTCATTCTTCAAAAACTGCTTACACTTCAGTACGACTAAATATTGAAAGAAGCGTTTGTTCCAGCAGAAAATTTGAAAAATTGATATAACCTAAACATGCAATCAGACATTATTCATCTACTATTTCAATAAATACTTCCAAAGTACATACTAAGCTTCAGTCATGGAGCTAGGCACTTAGGGCTCAATTGTCAATAGAAAGGACATGACACTTCAAAGACCCCAGAAGATTGAGAGACTATCTTAATTTTTGTAATGCAGCAAATAAGTGAGCATTAGCTTATGGACACTCCACTAATAATGGCAATGATAATGAGAATATTTTACATTTGCATAGTACTTAAAACTTTTCAAAGTAATTCTCCAGCCATTATATTTCTTAAAATTAGGTCATATTAAACTGCACTTGAGCTTCATTATTAAGGCCTTTCTGAGAAGACAGTTGAGAGACTGTTGCTCCTTTTATATTAATTATGGACATATAAGATGAATTAATCAAATTCTGCTGTATTTGCTATTAAGGTCAATTGAGCAAGAAAAAAAAGCTACTCTGCAGGGTTTTGAATGCAACATAGAGGGTTGTGCAAAAAATTAAGTTCTTCAAATGATTTTATTTTTAAATGAGCCCTAAACCCATTGTCTGGATGAAACATCACTAAGAGTCTAATTGAAATGTTCTACAAACTCAAGTTAATTGGCAAAGGTAGATTCATCATGAAGCTACTGACACTCCAGCTGTAGGCCCTTTATGTGCAGCGGCCCCACCCAAAGCTCTGAGAGAAGACCCAATGAAATCTTCAGTTACTGTGTGTTTTTGTAAAATTGACAGGAAGACATTTTTCACTCCACAATCAAGTGGCTTCTCTTTTCATCAAACTTCCTCTCTTACATATTTAACCTAGGGTAATCCCAGGAAGAACTTCCCAGAGGATATTCAGGGGACCAAGCAAATAGTTTTATGAGGCCCCTTATACAAGATAATTTTATTTTAAATCATATTGCAAAATTAGTTATCCTTTGTAAAATATCGTGGCTCATTGGTGAAGATTTACAGTAAAACAAGAACTTATACATATATATTTTGTACAATAAGAGCTCATATTGACCCTCAGCACCTGTTCTGCCAATTCAAGAAGAGGAACTATCCCTTTATATGCTCTAGAAACAAGTGTGTGGATCCAAGCTCCTTAAAGACACCCATCATGAGAAAAAAAAGTAATGCCATTATTATACACAATGACTTTTTTTCATTTTTGAGGCTATGGGATCTTTTATTGGGGCTCTGTCTGACTGGGTCAAAGCATGGAGAGTCAGGCTCAGGAACCCAACACAATGACTTCTTAAATCTGTTTGACCAAAAAATACTGATTCTCTCCCCTGCAGTGTCTCCTAGTACCATTTACTTAATGTTATTTACATTATTATTCATACTAGTATAGGGACATCTGTCATGGAAGGCTGTCTTAATGATGTTTACTACAAATACAGTCTTACTTAAACTAGGTAAAAAAATGAATTTTTTTCTCTGTTCATAGTAAATTTAATTTTCTTCTTTTATACCTCAAATGCAAAACAACACATTGGTCATCTATTTTTTTTTCTTTGAAACTGTTCAAAACATAATCACTTCTACAATATGATCACTTACAATTTTGACTGTATATCTATGCATTCTACACACTGGGAAGGAGAGGAAAAAGATAATGGATCTAGGTAAAAAGAATGATTCTTTTATATAAGGAATACCCCTCCCTCGTTCAGCCTAACCTAAGCAGATGACACAGGAGAGCATGACAATGACATCACCATAAGTCACCACACCACATCAGTCAGAAGAACAACATCAGTATTACCCACCAGTGGTCTTGAGAACCTTTGTAGCAGAAATTCTCAGCCATCCTGGAGAACTCCTGAACAGTGTGGAACTTAGCGAAGGAATAGGGTGATGGCCTTGGATGCTAACAATAATGGCCTGCAAAGCAAATGATGTCTTCCGCCTCCTTCAGGAGCCCTTAGATGATGCAGACTAGAGTCAGAACTCTAGTTTAGCGAAGAACTGCTGAGAACTAAAGCACAGATCCACACACTCAGCTAAAGCTTAGAGGCTCATAACACATCATGTGTGGCGCTGAGTCATTAACTCGTCATGTGTCAGATGTACTGGTAGACCCCACAACTCAACCTGTCAGTACTAGTATTGACAGTACTCTACTAGCCAAGATCACAGATAATTTTGAAAGGAAGAGAGCCCTAGATACTGATTAAAAGTCACTTAATAATGCTGGGTCCTTCAAATGTTTAGGACATTAGGTCAATTCCAAGCATGAGAGAGAAAGGTAAGGAGCATTTGGAAGCTCAAAATGAGGACTGAGGTACATGCAGATGAAAGCCCAGTGTTCAATGATCCCTTGCACACAGCACCCCTCTTCTCAGCCAGTCACAGGTACCAGACAGAGACAGTTCTAAGGACGGCACTTCAAGTAGCAGCTCTCCTAAGAGAGTATACAGTTTGAAGACCCTATTGACTGAAGCCCAAGGGCAATACTAGCAACAGGTGGAATATCAATGCACTTAGTTAGGACATACATACTTATAAATATACTTATTTGGTTTTATATTAATCACATGCCTAATTATCACCAGGAATTCCAATGCAGAAATGTCTTCTAGGAATGACTTCCATCCACTTTATCAATATACCCCAGAATTAAATACAAAGATGCGGGGCCAGAGGCTATGTCAACATTCTGCATCACAAGACTATTATTATAAGCAACGAAGTTGACAAATGAGCCAGAATTCAGTCTGTGAAAAATATCTTCAATCTTAACAGCTCAGGTATGCAACAAAAATAATGGAAGTTTCCTTGAATTTAATAATAATCAATAATCTCTGAGAAATTACCATAGAAGCTTCAAGCATGCTAAAGGAGAAATCGAACTGTGTTCTTATTTTCTCTACAAAATCATTGTGATAAAAAATAGCAAAGAATATACAACCAACCATAGGAAAAAGTAGTATAGAGGTATATTAGTCCAATCATTAATGAAGCTGTCATGTTTTAAATTTATTTATTTATTTATTTATTTATTTATTTATTTATTTATTTATTGCAGAACTGGTAATTGAGCTCAGGCCCTTGCGCTTGCCAGGGAAGCACCTATTCCACTGAGCCATCTCCCCAGCCTCCTGTGTTTTTAAAATTTGTGATATGAATTAATGGCAGTTGACTGTTCAATTGTGTGTTTCTCTGATTTCATTTTGCATTCTAAATAAAGATTTTCATTTGTAACTAATCTTGAATTTATTTCATTAAAGAAGACCCTCAAAACTGTGGTCAGGCTGATAAGGTCTAGCTCTACACCTAAATATAAGACCAACCTTTAAAATAGCTGGCTTGTCAATTGAAATTTCTCACTAGCTATTTTTAAAAATGTAGATTTATGAATCTCTTTGGCTAGCAACTACAGTATTTAATCCCCAAAAGGATATTCACACTTCAAGTTGAAGATACATATATTCTTACCAAGTGAGACTTTCACCAGATATAAACAGGCACACAAATAATCCCTAACCTCTTTATTTTGACTGTCAGAAGACTGATAAATATCAGCTCTGGCAAGGTTTCTGTCCCTGAGAATTCATTTAATTCCTAAGCAAGGTTTACATTAATTTTATCTTTGTTTTCCTACCAGCTCCTACTTTCATGGAATGCTCCTGGGAGAAGTTCCTAAAGTACTGAGGACCGTTATGGCCAGCTGTGCTCAGCTGGGCTGTGGGCCAACATGTGTAAATGCATGGAAGGCCACCAGGTCAACGGATTCCTGGCCCGGTTCTGCTTAGGCTGCATTCTCTGAGGGGAGGTTCCACACTTCATCACCAGGGAAACCACCTCCAACCACCCCATATGCTAGAGATGACCAAGAACACATCCCAGTGAAATCTGAGTATTTAGGTTTATGGTGGCCACTTTAAATGCAGCAAACAGAAGAATGGAGCAGGATACCAGTAGGAGATATAAAAAATCTGGAACACTTTAGCATTAATCTTATATAATCTGATTTTTCAAATAATTCGCCAGGGACAAGGCAGAAGTAAGACAAGGTGCACCCTGTTGCAGATAACTTGAAGACTGCATTATTCCCAGTACCTTAATGGTTCTCTCCACGGCCAAACATGCGCTCCGCCACAGAATGCCTTTCAGTGGAAGTAAAATGAACTGAATTACTAAAAACAACACAAACAACCTCATCTACTAGAAAATAAAAATTCATATCTAATCAACCCAAAGCTCAGGATGTATGTTTGTGATCTGTCCAGGACCCCAGAGTTCTCCAATCATGTGGTCCTGCCATCTTTTATTTTTTCAAAGAAAAAATAAAACAATATTTCATAACAAAGTAATAGGAAAATAACAATAATTAGTCCATTGCTTATTGTCATCAAATAAGTCACTCAGAGTATAAGATATGAGCATAAAAATCTCAACAAATGATTTTAGCACAAATCTTCCTTTATGAACTAAGAGAACCTAGTAGTAAAACTAATTTTTTCCCTTTTCCTTTGTTTATTTTTTCCCTTCTTTTCTTTCCCTCTTTCCCCACCCTAGTTCCTCCATTTTAAACAATTTCTCCCCATTTCACAATAACTTCTGTACATTTTGTTCCTTATATACTCTGTCAGTTCTTCACAGCAGAGAAACAATATAATGTCTGTACATGAGACATGTCTGAGATGAATACATGTTCCTCAGATGAAGAAATAAAAATGTCAAGTAAATATATGAAAAATATTTAATATTATTGGTCATTTGAGAAATAAAATTTAAAACAATGCTGATATTCCATTTTACCCCAGAAAAAAAAGTCTGTCATCAAGAAATCAACCAAGGGCCCAGGGAGAGAGCTCAGTAGAATAAGCGCTTTCCGGGCAAGTTCAGGGTCCTGAGTTCAATCCCCAGTACCAAAAAAAAAGTAAAAAAGTAAGAAGAAATCAACCAATAACGTACTTGAGGGCTGTGGGGAAAAAGGAAACTTCCCCACTGATAGTTGGAGTGTAGATAAGTGCAACCACTGTATAAATCAGTGTGGAGATTCCTCAAACACTATTCAACATGAATATTCCACTTTTGGGTATTTTCCCAAATAATTAAAAACATCAGGGACTGGGGAGATGGCTCAGTAGAATAAGTGCTTCCCTGGCAAGCGCAAGGGCCTGAGTTCAATCCTCAGTTCCATCAAAAAAATAAATAATTCTTTTTTTAAAAATAAAAACATCATACCACACTGATATATGCATACCCTTGTTTATAGTAGTGCAATGTGTAACAGCTATTGCTTGGAAACACCAAATGCCCATCAACCTAGGAATGGTTAAAAATGACTTTGTCTTCTTATACAGTGGAGTGCTATGCAGCCACACAAAAGGATAAACATGAGAATGGATGCAGCTTGAGACCATGCCCATAAGTGAAATAAGTCAAGCCCTCCGCTCTTGTTGCCTGCTCCTATACAACTGGCAGGTTGAGCAGAAGAAAAATCACGCTGGACTTTGTATGTGCCAGGATGAAGGGTGGAGTTTGTTACTTTTGCCTATGCTTCACCAGCCGAAACTCATGCATGTGGCTTCGTTTAGCTGAAAGAGAGTCAGGGAAATGTAACTGGAACGTTAGGAAATAGGATTGGTGCCATCAGTGGGACCGCCGCTCGCCAGTCAGCTGAAAATTGAACTTTAATATCAGTTCTCCACGCAACAAGGCACACATTTACACGCGGGGGAAACTTTCACCGTCTTCCACTTGTTACTGATGATCGTTTGCCTGAATTTATTCTTCCAATTAACTTGGAAAGGTTAGAATCAGAGTTGTGTAATTCTTGTGTTTATGTAAATTGTTTTAGCACCTCTTTTCTCAATTAGGTTGGTTAACAATGATTTCCAGTGTTATTTTCCTCTTCCAGTTTGCATTTTAACCAGCTTATCAATGATCTGATGCAGCATTTCCTCAAGGCTTCAGGGGGGATTTGCCTCCTACAATGCTGACAGGGCTAAATGAATAAAAGTCCCTTTCTAGCTAAGCTCAAGCCTTTTTATGAGGCTGCCCAATACAGCTGTTTCTGTTGGTGATTCAGAACAGAAATGACAATATCCTGGATCCCGGACAATCCTGCAGTAGAGACTCTAGTTTTCTTAGTTTACTCCCATTTTCTCAAACTTTTCTACAGTAATAGTATTTATCACTTCTGGCTTAGTTCACACAGTTCATATACAAATTAGGAAACATTTCTGATGTTAGTAACGAATGCAAAACCCAGGAGCAAAGTAGCAGGGGCCATAGAGAAGGCAGATTTCTCACAGCCCCAAAGGGGCATCCGCTCTCTGGCACCATCACTAGCTTCTACTCGACGCGCTCACTTCATACTCCAGTTCTACACATGTTAGCTTCGACTCCTAGTGATCCGCCTGTTTACAGCCTCCTACTAGCTGGGATTACGGGCACGTACTACCACGCCCAGTCTCAATTGCCCTCTCAGCATGCACTGGGGGGCGGGGCCCGCACGGCAGGCCGGGGAATTGAATCCCGGCGCCTGCGCCTGCTTGCAGGCACTTTAATCCACGGATCTATTGGCTGGCCCTTGAGCTTCTAATTCTATATTTTATCAATCAAAATCCATGCATCTCTGGTGATAAATAAACAAGAATCTAAATAATCAGTACTCGGGTAAAATTTCAAACTCTCATTTAAGTTAAAAAAAAAAAAAAATCAGCCAGTGTTGCTGTTTTCTTTAGTCTGTTCCACATAAAAACAAATCAAACAAAATTTAAAATTTTCCCACTTTGGGCTTTGCACCTAAGGAGGAAAAGAGAACTTTGTCCTCTCCTAGGGAAGGACTTTTAGGGAAAAAAATAAACCAAATAAATCCAATAAGCCCCCTACCGGCAATATCCCTTCTTTATGGGCTTTTCTATGCTGGGGACAAAAAAATAAACTTTGCATTTGATTCTCCCTTGCTGACAGTCTCTTCTAACTGCATCACAAATTGAACTTTAAAATAAATAAATGGCTAGCACCAGCTGGCATGGGATGGGCCACGAAGAAAATGTGAGCAGGACAATACCAAAACGTTATGAAAACAGTTTGCAATGTATTAATTCATCGAATGTGTATGGTTAAGGTGTCTTGAAACTGTCTGATTGACATTTGTATTTTAATAAAATAAAAATAAATTAAATAAATAAATAAATAAAGAGAATCACAAAAAAAAAAGAATTGAATATTTTCTTGTGGCTCAAAAAAAAAAAAAAAGAATTGGTATCCTTACCTTATGCCTTATATAAAAATCACAAAATAAGATGACCAATAAACCAAATAAAATGAACAAAACATTAAAAAAAAAAAAAAAGAAAATGTGAGCAGGGCTTTCCGAGAAAGGAAACTTGAGCAAGACTGGCCTACAAACATCCAGTCGGGCTTCTCATGTGGCCCCAATGCAAATAGGAAAAAAAAAAACTTAGAAATAATGGGCAAGGTTCACATGAAAATGTAAAGTTGAAGCTTTGTACAAATGTTTCATGAAAACTACACAGTAAGGAGAAATAAAGGTTAATCTGGATCAAGTCTCTTCCATTCCCATCTTCTAAGAATCCAAGAGGGAGGGGCTTAGTTGCCAGAGTTGTTGGAATGAATGGCATGGATGACCTGCGCGCTCAGGAATGCTCCTTACCTGTAGGCCCTTCTCATTGACCAAATTCAATAGCCCCATCGTCAGGGGGAGTTAGCAGACTTCTGTGTGTTCCGTTGGCCCCTCTGCTCCCTCCAAGGGTGAAGACAAGCTCACATCCCTAAACGGACCATAAGTTTGAAACATGGCAGCGTTTTTCAGGTTATTTTATGTCCTTCAGAATGTTTGGGTCTACTACTGTAGACACTCCGGGATGATAAGGTACAGGTTGTGGAACACAAACCATGACTTCCAGTTTCTGGCCTTTGTATTTTTTGACTTATTGCTACATTTGAATCATTTTGTTTGTTTGTTTGTTTGTTTGTTTTGTATTGTATTTTTTAGGGAAGGGTCCACAGAGTGCTCAGGTTCTCACTACTAGATCGGACTCGTAGTGATCCACCTGTTTATGGTCCCCCAACAGCTGGGGTTATAGCCGCGCACCACCATGCCCAGCCTCAATCGCAGTCTCCGCATGCTCCGGGCAGAGCCAGCACAGCAGCGGCAGGGATCGAACCCCTGACCCCTACGCCTGCTTGCAGGCACTTTAATCCGCTGAGCTATTTGGCCAGCTCTTGAATTGTTAATGTCATAAAAATCTTCAGCATTTCCATCTCTCAGTTGTTCAAAGGATGGGATACACTGCTATAGGGGGTGGTGGACAGTAAGGCAAGAATTATATGACTTCAGGACTCATTCCAACACCAACAGCTCCACTTTTGTCTAGTTTATGTCTTGGAATTTCATAAAAAATTTCACTTAAAGACAGAACTGTGATGCTTAAAAACATTTGGACAACATTATTGTGTGAGACTGCTTGCTAAACTGAGAAGCAATGAGGCTTATTTTTATTGTATTGAAATCTAATTTACATAAGGAAAATGTGCACCACTGAAGTGTGCACTCAATGACTTATTTATGCTTGTCGCAGAAGTTAATACGGACTCTTTATGCACTACCCAAGTGAAGATATCATGTGCTTCTTTTACCTAGCCAGGGCCTTCATTTTTCTCTCCATTCAAAAATCCTCCCACTGCATGTATGTACTAGCAGTGAACATAAAATGAGGGAAGTATGTAAATTTTAATATTTTGTGGTAGTAAAAGACACAGCCTCATTAATTCCATTCAAAATAATCCCTCTCACTTCGGACGGAGCTACCTATAGTACCTAGCACTTTCTTAGTAAGTTCTGGAAATCATGCTTCATGAATGTCTCTAACTGTACTAGTCTTGCTACCTCTAAGTCCTGTTTGGATTAAATACATTTACCTAGGAAAGAGACAAAAATCGCATAGAGCCACTGAATCAAGTGGATCCAGTGCCCAGTGAACAAAGTGGATGAGTGCTTACCATGTTCTCAGTTGACAAAAATTACTGTAAGTGGTTGGTAAACATAGGAAAATCAGAAACAATGGTGCAAGCTTAAATTAAAATATTTTATTACAATTAAAGATGTATTTAATCACTGTCCCTCAAAATACTGTCATTGCTTTGAATATATTTATTCCCTCTTTGATGGCAATGTGTCCTCTACTGTATTAAGCTTTAAAATATGTTCAAAGCTCACCTTTTTTTTGAATACATGTGCCTCTAGGCAACTATGAACCTGAATTGAAGCACTGCAGATTCTGCTCCCCTATTCAAGAGCTTCCTGTGAATAAAGTCATACAGCATGCACTCTTGTATCTGGCTTCTCTCTCTGGGGCTCATCCATGTTGTTACAAATAATTAAGGTTAATATTTACCTTCACTACATAATGTTCAGTCATGTGACTATACCAGAGTCTGTCAATTAGTGTACATTACTGACATTTTGTGAAACTGCTTTGAGTTTAAAGCACTTACGAATAAAGCTTCTATCAAAAGTTTTGTTTGAGCCCTTTTTTGGCCAGCTGCTCTCATTTTTGTTATATATTTAGGAGCAGAATTGTCACATTGTAAGGTAAGTGTGTGATTAATGTCAAAAGAAACTGTCAATCAGTTGCAATAAAGGGTTACAAGCTTATTATCTCTACCAGCAAAATGAGAGTTGCACTTGCTCATATGTTTATCAGCATGTAGCTGTATCTGTGCTTTTAATAATTATTGTTCTAAGGTGCATTTTTTAATTTTTGTTTTGCACTGCTTATGATATTTTTCAAAAATGTTTTGCCTTTTGTCATTTGTTAATAAAAGTCTTTCATATACTTTCAATAAGAGACCTTTCCCAGATATATGTTTGTGAATAGTTTTTTCCTGTCTGTGTTTTGTATTTTCCTATTTGTGTCCTTGAAGAACAGAGTGCTTTTAATTTTTATGAAATGTCATCAAAAATCTTTTCCTATGCCAAAAGACACTCTCATATTTTCCTCTTGATGCTTTTTATGGATTTTTTTATATGTGGGGTCACCATAAAAAGTGTGTTTTCATTTGTTGGTTTCTTATTGAATCTTAAATAGGATGTCTGAGGTTGAGCAGTGCTACCTGTGCTATTCAGTTTAAGGCTTAGAATCTTATAATATCTGTTAAGACTTGTAAGAATCAATAAAGAGTACTGAAGTATAATCTCATTTTGTTCATCCATATACCAAGTTGTAAAAGAGTCTGAAGCAGAACATTCTGACAGTGGAGAAGAACATCATTCATAGTAATGCCACAATCAGACACACAAACCAGGACTTTCTTGGCAAACTCAAGCATAGCATCACTCTGTAGGCATGGCTCCTGACTTTTGTTAAGTGTCATCTTAGCTATTTTCCATCAAAACTGTTTCCTTATGATGCCCAGCATAGCTGTAGCAATAGTTATATTTAGAGTAACTAGAGAGATAGTCTTCAAGTGACAACAGAGAATAAAAAGTGAAATATTCAGTCTTCCCTCCTAGGTCTGGATCAAAGGTTCAATCAGACATGGGTTGCAAATCAAGACTCCTGAATTTTGCATCTTTGAAGACGTACTATTGAGACTGAACCAAGAATTCTCAAACCCAATGTTCCCTATCTGCTTTGGGGAGCTTTTCTAAAAAGATATATTGTTACTGCTCCACTTTGCATTACCATTTGGTTTAATTATTATTCGTAATTGGGAAATAATTAGATAAAACGATGATGTAAATCCCCCGTGGAAAATAGACATCTCATAAGAACTCTAATGTTTTCTGTCACTTAAAAGGAAAGGGATATGACTTATTGGAGGAAAAAACTAATTAGAAAAGCAGACACATCTTCTCCCTCTCCTCATATTTCAGGCATCCTGGCAAGTGCTCAAAAATGATGAGAGAGTGGCCTATTTCTCAAGAACCCCAAGAGAGCATGATAATTTAAATCATCATCTCAGGAAAGTGCCTTGAGCACTTGTCTTTGCCATTTTATGATCCGCATTTGGAAGAGAGGAGCCTTGGCTCTCTTCGTTGGCATGGTCATGCAAAATATTGGCTGAAAGAAAATCAAGGTCAAAGATGCACCAAAGTGAGTCCAGGCAAGTTGGGATTCCTAGAGAAAGAAACTCATTTGAGCAGAGTGAGAAGACAAAAATGTCTAAGGCAATACAGCCTTTGCAATAGGCAAACAAGACTTTGTCCCTAGACACAAATCAAAAATGTTTTGATCAATGCAAGATGAGGAGGAAGTGAATAAATGGTCAGATGCAAGTCTAACAGCAGGAAAACCTAGTAAGTCTCTTCAAAACCCTCTGCCCACAATTAAATCATTTTACTTCAAAAGATAAGTTAAGGAGTACAAAAATCAGCTAACTTCCCAGGAAAGAAAACCTAACAAAATTCCAATTTTATGAAAATGGTGTCTTAAAGAAAATCCCATTAAAGCATTCCCACTTTTAAAATATAAATGTTGATTTAATAAATTACAATGCAATAATAGCTTTCTACTACACATTTATTTGCTATAAGTCAGAATTTGTTAATGGTGTTGGATGAGACAGTAGTACTGGGGTGGCGAACCTCTTACCTGAGTGCCACAGCGGGCACATAGACCTCTCTAAGTTGGCTTGTGAACCAAGTTATTCCAGAAGCTGAGCACTGGGTAACAGTTGTTTCTGCTAACTAAAACCTCAGGTTCAATTTGCATGGTTGGTGCTCTGTGATATATACTTGGGTTAGGGATTACACTTTGGGCACTCAGTGTCTAAGAGGCTCAAAATCACTGCTATAGCAGACCACTATAACATAAACTGAGCTAGGCACAAATATCCCAAATTTATGAACTGATATCAAACATTTACCCTCTGTTCTGTGCTTTCTTCTTATCTCCTCATTTATGAAAATGGTGAGTCCCTCCCTGCACTTGTTTGGAGACTAATGGGAAGCCTTGGCATGTTAGATGTGGGCATACTTAGAATTGCCCCTCCAAAGGTCAACATTATTTGCTGAAATATCACCAAGTGAAGGATTCTATTCTTGGGAGCTTGGTGTATAAGTCAGAGTCCTGAAGACTAGCCGAGCTACTGAGAGAAAACTTTCTCTAGACAATGTGTTTCTAGTTAAGTCTCAAGAGGATCAGACTTTAGCCAAGAAAAAGGAGGCATGCTTGGCAAAAGTACTTAGATACATAGGCATGCAACATGTCCTAGAGAGTCCAAGGATGTGAGAAAGGAGGACAAATGAGATAGAGAATTAGGAATTATGCAAGAAAGGTCTAGGGGCCTGCAAGATGCCCTAAGCTCTTATGGAGACTTGGAAGGTTAAAGGATTCTTATGTTGCATGAGCACAGGGTCTGACCTAAGGAAGTACTTCCATGGGTCCATTTCTATTGATTCTTTTTAACAAAAATTAATAGGAGTCTAAGAATAGGATAAATAAAACCACCTGATTTTTAGAAGGCTTTTGTGAATGGTAAAGAGTTAAATCAAAAGTATTGGACCCAATTCCTACTTTATTTAGTTTTCATGAGATCAGGAACCATTTTTAACAAGGTAAATAAAGGGAAATTGTCACCTCTAAAGTGGTTGCCAGGTTGATTGATGTTTCTTTCAAATCCATAATCCATTTATCATCCCAGCAACAGTGGGCTGGAAAACTGACTCTGAGGATAATTCCAAGATTAGTAGTGTTGATCATTTTCTGTGGTATGAATACTCCCACCAAGATCAATTACAGAACTCAGTGACCAATTTCTTTGACCATGATGGAGGTCAACTAAAGAATTAGAAAGAGAACTACAAAAAACTACTCTTGCCACATAGTAATAGCCAATTATGCTGCACCACCTTCTAATTTTGTCACCCATAAAATGTACCACCTATGTCACCCCAAAGTGTGTATTGCTTCATGAGGTAAGCTTGCCTGTGTTCCTGTGATATACTGAACTTCTCCTTTTCCTTCTTGGATATATCTGGATATCTAGAAATAACCCATTCCATCTCCTTTAACATTTTTGTTAATTTCCAGGATTCTGGGAATTGAAAGAGTGTATCATTTTAAGTCGATCTCAGGGATAAGCATGGTGGTGCATGCCTGTGATCCTAGAAGGAGGAACACTGTGGCAGGAGGGTAGCTGTGAGTTTAAGGCCTGCCTGGGCTACAAAATGAGTTCAATGCCAGCCTGACCTGCATAGCAAGACCCTGTCTCAAAAAAAGAAATCAATTTCATTCTTTTAAAGTAATAATTGAATACCCTTGCCTAGCCAAGGGTGGGTTGGTATTAACAGGTTACAAATTAAAAATAATGTGTTGCTTTTTCTGTACTACCTAAGGTTTCATTTTTGAAATCCCTTTATTCATAAAAATTCTAATTATAGTTTTGCTTGTTATGCTAATCGATATAGAATGTTTAGAAATAAATAATGCAGAGTTTGTTTATGCCCGTGTCTTTTTTTTCTCTTCAGTAATTCTTCTGTAATTAATGTCATGGATTCTTTCAAATTCAAAGGGAAAATATTTTAAGAGTGTTTTGCTTTTTCTTTGTTGAAACAAGGTTTAATGTTTATTATTACAATTTTGATTGCTCTTGCACCATTTTGAGTGACATGTTTTTTACTCAGTAAGCTATTATTTGGCTTACTCTCATGATTGGTGCATTAATATCATTCAAGGTTATACAATAACATTATGAAATTATGATAATAAACACTGAACCACATTTCAACAAAATATGATGAACTCATGTGAGTTTTTAATCTTTTCATCAACAAAGCATCTTATGCTTCAGTGACACTTTAATTACCAAGAAATTACCCAAGAAAATATGTAATTATATCTACTAATTGACAATGAATCCATATATAACACCTCTTTATGTTAAAATAATTGCTAAAATGTGACCTTTATTTTACCATAGACATGTGTCTTAATTGATTGCATTCTGTTTTGCAAATGAAAAGTTAATTTAAAAATATAATCATTAAAGTATATAAGCATCTCCAGTTGAGCTGAGAATTGCTGAGTGACCTCAAATAATATTTCATTATGATCAGCATTAATGATACTATCCTGATAAATTAAGGGTAATTGTTTTGATTTCTCATTCTACCCCATGTAATAAAATGTGCTCTTCTCAGAATGGCTTTGTTAGTCATTGCAAAATATCATGTATGGTGCAAGAAAGAACAGACTCCAAGTGGCTATGCAAGACCAAATTTCTTATGCATAATCACTCATTAATTGAAAATGGACAAGCGATTCTCAAATCTGAAGACACTACTGGGAGAAAATAATTTTGCTCCTTGCTGTCCTTTAAATGTCAGTGCTTTATGATTCTTCAAATTCTACTCATAATGTCCCAGACCTAGAGAAATTGTTCCTAAAATTTATTTGGAACCACAAAAGACCTAGAATAGCAAAGGCAATCTTGGCCAATAAAGACAAGGCAGGAGGCATCACAATTCCTGACTTGAAATTATGCTACAAAGCCACTGTGATAAAATCAACATGATACTTACTGGCAACAAATAGACCTGAAGATCAATGGAATAGATTGGAAGATGCAGAGGTATCTGCAAAAACAATCAGCCATTTGATCTTCGACAAAGGGGCCAAACAAGCCTACTGGAAGAAAGATAGCCTCTCTAGCAAATGGTGCTCGAAAACCCAGCTTTCTACATGCTGAAAACTAAAACTTGACCCAGCTCTATCACCATGCAATAAGTTAAAGTCAAAATAGATTAAAGATCAAAACATTAAAAGAGAAACAATCTCCTGGAAGAGAAAGTAGGGGGAACTCTTGAAGACATAAGGGTAGGTAAAGAGTTCATGAGCAAACATATATTCACAAGGGAAACAGTCGAAAGAATCAACAGCTGGGATCAACTCTTCTTGAGGAGTTTCTGCATATCAAAAGAAATTGTCAACAAAGTGAAAAGACAACCCACAAATTTTGAAAAAATCCTAACTAATAAGCAATCAGACAAAGGTCTGCTGTCTAGAATATATAAAGAATTAAGATACAACATGGCTCTCAAATTTAAAGACCCAATTCAGAAATGGGCATCTGAGATGAATACACACTTCTCAGAAGATGAAATTCAAGAAGCAAAAAAATACATGAAAATATGCTCCAATCGCTAGCCATCTGTGAAATACAAATAAAATAACACTGAGATACCATCTCACTCCAGAAAGAATGGCTACCATAAGAAAATCAACCAACAACAAATGTTGGAGAGGTTGTGGGGAAAAGGGAACATTTCTCCACTGCTGGTGGGAATGTAGACCTCCATTGTGGAGGTCAGTATGGAGACTCCTCAAAAGAGTAGGACTGGAAATCCCATTCAAGCTGGCTACCCCCATACTAGGAACTTTCCCAGAGTAGCTGAAAACATTATATCATAGTGATATATGTGTACCTATGTTTACAGCAGCACAATTTGTGATAACAAACTCTTGTAAACAACCGAGATGTCTGTCACATGAGGAATGGTAGAAAAGATGTCATATTTCTATATAATGGAGTATTACTCAGCTATAAAGAATGATAAACTTGAAGCATTTACATTGAAGTGGATGCCACTTGAACATATACTCATAAGGAAAATAAGCCAGACACACATGTGCAAATATCATATAGTCTCCATAGTATAAGAAGTCAAAATAAGAATTAGGAATAGAAATATACAACCACAACTAAAATGAATTGAGTCAGATAGCGCAAACTGAACGGCATATGCTGCAGGGTACTAATCAGCTTTTCTTCTGGATGATTACCAACCTAAGTTCACAGATCGAAATTGGAGAAATAGAAAAGCCACAGGCCAGCCAATATTTTGGCCCTAGAATTACAAGGTCAGTGAAGACTCAGGGCATAGGGGAACCTGTACTGTAACATCATGAAACTAAGTTGTGCCCCAAATTTTCTGATCAAGGAGATTATGGAGCAATAGAGGAAAGAGATTGAAGATCTATATTGTGTCTGGGGAGAGTCACATGGAGAAAAAACTTTCTCTCAAGCTCTCACAGAGAGCAAACTTGTCAAGCATTGGCCATGACTCATCCACATGGATGGCACAGATGAAGGATCTACAGAATAAGGTACAGGATTGCAAGATAAACCCTGAGGGGACTTCACTGACCTCATCAGAAACAAAAGCTACATTTGTTGGTATATAGATCTTGATCTATCTCGGTCTTAACCATCCAGCAGAAAAGTGTAAAAATGAAGTATATAATGCAGGGCCATAATAATAAATTGAGCTGTAAATGGCTGTAGTCAACAACTTCTTTAGATAACTCACTATTATTGTGGAATGCTGGACTATGTTGGATTGTGTCACCAAATTCAGGCACCTAAGTTGGTTGAATGACAATGGAGTGCCCATCTTTGACAGGTCTGAGCAAAAAGGACTATAAAAAGGAAGAATCATGGTGTGTGTGTATAATCAGTATAGTTAGGATAAATATGCCATGCTTCTGCATAATTATATGAGAAGCAAGATTTGCACTAATAGTTGTTGGACAAGATATTATTTTGAGCCAGGCATGGTGGCGCATGCCTGTAATCCCAGCACTCGGGAGGCTGAGGCAGGAGGATTGTTGTGAGTTCGAGACCAGCCTGAGCTACAAAGTGAGCTTAAGGCCAGCCTGAACTGCATAGTGAGACCCTGTCTCAAAAAGACAAAAAAAAAAAAAAAAGATATTATTTTGGCTTCTAGTACTATGGACAACCACTAGGAACATAACATGGTAGAAAGTATTAATTATTGAATCTGTGATATAATTCAGGTATAAAAAATAAGATAATTAAACAGCTATGCTCTCTTAATTAACTGAGAGACGTCTGCTATAATAATGTCTGTAAGTATAATATCATGCATGCACCTTGTACGATACCAAAACAGTATGAAAAGTTTGCAATCGTATTAATTTATTGAATCTGTCCCGTTAATTTGTATTGAAAGTGTCTCATTGCTGTTTGTTCTTCAATAAAATAAAAAAAAAAAATTCTACTCATACCTTAGACATATTCTTCAAATGACAAAACGAATTTCTAGTGTCTACCTTTCAGCTTCCTCTTGTTTTTGCATTGCTACCTATTTTCAGCACGTGTAGCTTACAGTCATCCTGGGGAGCTGGTACATGCATGTAATACAACCTGTTTCTTTTTAAGTTCTCTCCTCCTTTTCCTGGCACCTTCCATTTCCCTTGTTATTCCCCCTTTCCCATTTTTAATCTTGATATTATTCGTCTTGCCTCACGTTTATAGCATGTATTGCCTACGGTCACTGAGGTTATTAACTTCCTTGATGTTACTGTTATCTTTCTGTTACTTATGTCCCTTCTCCTGCCCCTTTCCCTTTATTCACCTAAACCCCTGCCCCTTTACAAGAGATCCATTCCCAATGCAACTTCTACAAACCTCTACTTTTCTGATATTTTCCCAGAAATTCCCTCCTTCTCTCAATCAGTGAAAAATATCCACTAAATACATCTTTTTTGTCACACTCTGTCCCTGTGAAACTGACCAACCTAGTGGAATTTTTTAAACCAACAACAATATACAACCATGACCCACACAATAACATTTTATCAATATAGTTCATTTCAAGAAAAGAATCGATACAGTTTTATACACCTGTGAGAAAGACTGAAATATTTATGAAGCATGGATATTTCACAACACAGACATTCTGTTGTACATTTTCATAAATATATCACCTTCAAGGGTCATCCTGCTACTGAACTTTTAGGAGAAAGCACACAGATCTAAAGCTACAGTAATACATGCTTGTCATTTCTGCTATGCAGTGTTCAGGAGGATTAGCACGGACAGTTATCATGGGAACTGGGTCCCCATAAAGAGTCAGAAAAGCTAAGACACAGAGGATAAGGTAAGTGATGGGTCCCTTGACTGTCACCCAACCAGAGCCTCAGCTGCTGGCAACATTAGGCTTCTTGCTTGGTTATTGTTTGAGGTTAGCCTTCATTTTTTCTAGTTACAAATTAGAAAAATCACACTGATGTGAGTAGAGCTGAGTTGCTCTGAGTCAAATACTAGCTCAGTAGTGGGGCTAGGGTTGGGATAGAAGACATGTTGCTCACTGACCAGGGCAATATTTTCTGGATGTCTCTACCCTAACAGTGGAAAAGCTCCCACTGTTTATTTAATAGCCTATCAACCCTTCTTTAGACTTCTTATCCAGGGAGAGATTTGAAGCAGTAAGCATCACTGCATAAAATATTGGCCCTAAATCAAGGCCTAGTGTAATGTACCATGCAGAGCATGCAATTCAGCCCTCCCCCTCTCCATCCACACTCCCAACAGCCAGCATGCCATGCCTGTGGGAGCCAAGACTCAGCATCTATGGTGTTAAGTACAGAGTACAGATTGCTAGTCATTGAAGATAATTACTACTTATGAAATGAATCTTCACCATGACCCCTTCAGCACAGAGGTTTTAATAAGAACAACAGCAATGCCTCATACTTTAGTTTATGTTTTGGTCCAGTCTTCTCCCAAATGTGCTGAGTGGCTCCTTTTTTCCTATCCAATTCACTGCCATATTTATCTTCTACCACTTGCTAATGAAGGATGTTTTTTCAGTGGAATGGAAAGCTTGAATGTATAATACCTTTGGAATAATTTTCCCTGTGTTTGTTTGCCACTTGTCTCAGTAAATTTTAAGTGTGACAAGGAAAAAGGGAGGCCTTTTATTTTTCTATGGGCTAGCAAAGGTCTCATCACTAACCAATCCCATGAGCTGTGTCCTTCTGACCTTAAACTTTCTCACTGCCTAGAAGTACAGCTTTTCCTGAAAGCTTGAAAAGCCCTACAAGCTGTTTGACAGCAAGACAGGCAATGCACAACAGGGCAGGTTATCATCAGAGAAAACTGCAACTTCCTCATCAGAAACCATTTGTTTAACATAAAGCCCAGAGGTCTAAGGCAAGCTAAAAGACTTGCTGCCTTTCCCTCAGCAGCTTGCAATTTCCTGGGAACTCAGTAGAACAGCTGTACTTACAGAGCTAAATGGTTCTATTTCTTGTTGCAGCCGATAGCCCCTCCTCTGCTTTTGATGTGGAAGGATCTGCAGATGCCCTCAACCCCATCTCATGAATAGCCTGGAAACCGGAGGAGAAACAACTCTCTTTATTGGGCACCTTCTCGATGGACATCCTTTACACAAGCCCTAAGCAGAGTGAAGAAGGAAAGGGCAGTACCCTATACCAAGGGGGATTAAAGGGACTTGGCACAAGCAATCTTTGCAAACTTTTCTTGCGTCACTGATTCCAAGCAGAATAAAGTCTTCAGGTATCACAAGAAAGGTTCCTAACTTGCCTCACTGTTGTCTCCTCACCTACAAAACAGCCCCAGTCACTGTACCTGCCTGCATGAAATTGCTGTGATTTGTAAGAAAGATAAAAAACGTGAGATCACCGGACTGGGGCTGGCCTATTTGATATTCAATCCATATTATCTTTTTACCATTCTTTAACAAAATTCCTTCAATCATTTCAACATTCCTGTAAAGAAAGCAGCATCCCCATTTCACACCTGAGCAAAGTGAGGCATGGAATGGAAAGGAGCTCATCTACAACAGTATAAGCTTTTTGAAGGAGCAGTCCCAGAACTGTGCTGGTCATGGTACCCCAGCTGCCCAGCAGCAGAGAATTGCAAGCTCCCATGATGTTCTGATATATGAGCAGGAAAGTTAAGCCTAAAACTATCCTGGGGTTGCAGGTTCTGACCTCCCAGCAGGAGGGCACAACTTAGTGTAGGCATCAGAGAAAAGCTAGACTTTCCCCAAGGCCCCGACATAGGGATTTCCCACCCAGACTGGCTGGAGCACACAGCCTCCCCCACCAGCAAGGTTTTAAGTCTACCATAGAGGGAGTCACCAGACTATAATTGCTTCTCCTTTAATTTTCCACCTAGTGTGAAGAGTGTCAAGGTCCGGGCCACTGTACTTCAAATAACACCCAAGTTATTGTTCCAGATTTTGTGGTTCAGTTATTTCAGTCCAGCAAGGACAGGCTGCAATGTGTAAGTCCCAAGTTCACTGTAAACAAAGAAAATCCATCAAACAGAGACTATCTCAAGAGAAATTCTTTTCAGGCTTTCATTACTGACTGCGACAGATGAAATCTTTCAGCTTGCTGATGGCACAGCGTCCCGGCATACACTGACAGGGCAGCCATTGTTTGGTTCAGGGGAAAGCTTATATATCCTTCACGGTAAACTTGTCGATACCACGCTTGTTAAATACTAGTGTGGATATTGGAAGCCCTTCAGTGCTGCCCAGCTTGGTATCCAGACCAGAGCAGTACAACGAGTGGAAATGTTGAACTGTCTTTCCAAGACACAGGGGTTTTCTTGACTAAGGGATAGAGGTTTTTATCAAAGAGCTGCCTCCATTTTTAAAAACTCCAGTGAGCCAGTAAACCAATGACTTTGCTTCTTTCTAGACTCACAAAGTCAGCACGGAGCCTTGGGTTCATTGTGGAATTTTTCTGTGCCTCTCTTGAGCCATTTGTACAGTGTAAACATCCTAATACGTGATCATCATTTGTCTGCTAGCCCAATAGTTTCATGGTGTTCACACTCAATTACAAAAATTGATGGGAACAAAGGAGTCCTATGTGTGCTTCCCACTCCCTCCCCTAGATGTGGTTTTCTCACAGAAGGCTCAGCATGCAAGCAATGTGCACACTAGAGTCAGTAAAGTGTTGAACAAGTGCACATACACATTACTCAGTCTTCACTATGGCTAAAATAAATGCTTTCAATTTTTACTATGAAAAAAACCAAAGGTACTTGAAAATGAAAATTAAAACTTGTTTGGATCATGCATATATAACTTGATCATATATGTATGACCCAGTGTCAACAATTATTAATACTTCTGTAAATTTTGCAACTTTGGTCCCTCTCTCTTTCTCTCTACAAAATATATGCAGATGTCCATGTCTCTCTTCTTTCTCTCTCTTTGTAATAATCATGGTTGATGTCATGACATTTTACCCTTAAATATCTCAGCATATTTCTTCTAAAAATAAAATGCACCTATTCTATAACCCAAAACCATTGCTAATCTTAAGAAAATAATAATTCCCTAAAGTATTTAGACTACTGAGATTTCTCCAACTGACATTGGGAGTTCTTTTATTTCTTAACGGGTATCTAATCAACATTATGGAAACAATGCACATTCTTCTTCTTTTCTTCTTCTTCTTCTTCTTCTTCTTCTTCTTCTTCTTCTTCTTCTTCTTCTTCTTCTT